>JAJODA010000123.1:0-22329 GCA_021730345.1 Fusarium cicatricum | reverse complement strand
CAGGCGTTGTACGTCCAGCTCAGAAGCAACCGTGAGGATCTCCTCATCATTAAGCGGAACCAGGAAGCCAAGGACAGAGTTGCACGGCAGCGAGCACAGTCAGTCGCCTCCAACGGAAAGGCGAGCGCGTCCCCGTCCTTGACCAAGCAAGAACTTCTCAGACCCGGGTCGGCTTCGTCTCGGCCTGGCACTGCAAACGCTGCCGACGGCACCCCGGTCAAGATCGAGAGCAGCGACGTCAACGGTAGCGCTGGTACTCCAACGCCAGCGGCTAACGGCCAGGCTCAAGAAGTCGCAAAGAGCCAGCAAAAGCCGCAGCCTCAACAAGGAGGACAGACAGGACAGACAGGACAAACTCAGAAGAAGCCCCCGTGGGAGTACACTGAGGAGGTCATGTCTGTACTTAAGACGGCCTTTCCCCTCCTGGCTCTCTCGATGGAGACAATGGTGGACCAAATTCAGAAGAACTTCAAGTGTCCGCCAGATGAAGATGCCTACCGACTTATCGTGGCCCTCCTTAATGACGCGCTGGCCTACGTCAGTCGAACGCCTCCTTCATTCGCCAAGAATGTCAAGCTCCCGTCGGCGACCGAGACGAACATCACTCGTTTCGCCGAAACGATACTGCCCAGCCACATCAAGAAATCCTTCGAGGCGGACTTTGTTAGTGTGAAGCCCACTATGTATGAGTACATCTACAAGCTGCGTCGCTGGCGGAACAAGTTCGAGGAGAAGCTGGACCACCGCGTTCCTCGTGCATCGCTCGAGACCTTTTCTCCTCACCTGAGCGAGTTCCGATATCAGAAGTTTGACGAGGTGGAAATTCCAGGCCAGTACCTACAGCACAAGGACAAGAACCAGGACTTTATCCGCATTGAGCGATTCTTGCCCAACGTCGATCTGGTTCGCTCTATCAGCGCGTCCTACCGCCGTATCAAGATGCGTGGTCATGACGGAAGCATCCACACGTGGGCAATTCAGCATCCTGCGGCTCGGCACTGCCGACGAGAGGAGCGTATCCTGCAGCTCTTCCGGGCACTTAACCAGACCCTGGGCCGTAAGAAGGAGAGCCGACGACGAGATTTGCAGTTCACGATCCCTATCATGGTTCCGTTTGCGCCGCACATCCGTCTCGTGCAGGAGGATACTTCGTACACGACGCTACAGGGAGTGTATGAGGATCACTGCCGAAACATGGGCATGTCGAAGGATGACCCTGTGCTATTTACCATGGAGAAGCTCCGCGGAGCCTTGGAGAGCAAGAGCTCGGTAAGTTGCACAGCAAGCCAGCGAGGAACGACATGGACTAACAAGATGCAGAATAAGCCCGAACAAGCAGCTACCGCTAGGTTGGAGGTGTTTAATGCGATCCAAGAGAAGTGGGTGCCATCGACGGTGGCACTCGAGTATTTCCAGAAGGTGTTCCCGCAATTTGCCGAGTTCTGGCTGTTCCGACGACAGTTCTCTTACCAGTTGGCGGCCTTGACGTTCATTACGTACATCATGTACATGCACAACCGATACCCTCAGAAGATCAACATCTCCCGTGCTAACGGCAAGGTCTGGGGCTCGGAGATGATGTCGTACATGAGCGCGTCGAAGCCCTTCTTCCACAACCCCGAGCCGGTTCCATTCCGTCTCACGCCCAACCTTCAGACGCTGATGGGGCCTCTGGCGACGGAGGGAATCTTTGCGTGCTCGCTGATGGCGATTGCACGGTGCTTGACGGAACCAGAGTACGAGCTGGAGCACGCGTTGACGCTGCTGGTGCGAGATGAGATGCTCTTCTGGTTCACAGGCAGCCACCGAAACGGAGTTATAACAGAGAACCAGCTTCGGGAGTCTGTGCAGGTGAACAGTGACTCGATTGTCAAGCGGGCAGTCAGCCTGGCGCACAGCCCCGTTGGAAACCTGCCTGCGAACCAGACGGTGATTGACGCCATCGCCAAGGCGGTGAATCCTATGAACCTGGCGCAATGCGATGCGTTGTGGATGCCGTACCTGTGAGGAACAGGTGTATACTTGTATTTGGAGAACAAAGGGATGGTTATGTGTGGACCGAGGCTACCAGATGGTCTTTTGAGCATGGCGTTACGGTGACTAGGAAGATGTATGATATGGCGGATATGAGGGAAGAAAAGCCACAGACGGATGTGACGGCCAGAGGAGGCCGGATGCTTTATCAAGCTGTACTTTGTCTTGTTAGATGAACTTGTATAATCTCTAATCTGTTGATACCATTGTGTAGTAGTGATGTGATGCTCGAGGCCTAGTCACCATCTATCTCACAGCAAACTTGTCGGGCCGGCGGTAGCAACAAAACCCACAAGCCGAGGCTCGGATCCGGGGATTGGCAAGTTAATGCAGTGTCTTGCATGATGCCGCAGATCGGCGAGACGAGATTGGCATGTCACACCCTCATGATTCAAGGGAGTGAATGGCTTGGGGATGGCTGAACCCCGCACCAAGAGAACTGCGGAGTTGGGCGAGTTACCTCGGAGGTTGTGTTGGCTATAAAACGGGTGTATCCAACACTATTCTTGATATAGACTCTATTTAAACTATCATCTACAGCTTCATTCACTACTACAGTCGTTAATCGAGTGCCCGTCATGGATCTCAACAGGACACCAAGAAAGGTCTGGGAGCATCCCAATCCTCAAAGCACGGCAATGTGGGCGTTTATGCAAGAATCGAATAGGCGATATGGACTAGATCTCAAGGTATGTTCAAAGTTGAAACTATTGTATAACGATGGACTAAACTCTAGACGAGCTAGACCTTTCAAGACTTGTACAAGTGGTCCTGCACCAAACGCAGCGACTTTTACGCCCAGCTTTGGGAGTTTGAGAACTGGATTCATGAGGGAAAGTACAGTTATGTTGTCGACGAGTCGATCCCCATCACTAAACTACCCGCTTGGTTCCCCGGCATTCGACTCAACTTTGCCGAAAACATCCTCTGGACGCGTCCTCCAGGTGGCGCACCGGGCGAGCAGTCTACGCTTTACAAAGAAGACGAAACAATCGCAGTTACCCAAGTGCGCGAGGGTAATTCTTCAGTTACAAATGTGACTTGGCGAGAGCTACGGCGCAGAGTGGCGAGGCTGGCGGGCGCGTTGAAGCAGAGAGGCGTCAAGAAGGGTGATAGAGTCGTTATTGTTGGAGCTCATGCTATTGAGACGTTGGTTGTGTTTATGGCTACTTGTTGGCTTGGAGGTATATTCAGCAGTAGTTCGACTGATATGGGCGTTGGAGGACTACTCCAGAGGACGGTTCAGATCGATCCCAAGGTATGTTGTCTTCTGCTGTAATGTTGAGGCTCATATACTGACTGACGCGCTACAGTTTGTCTTCTTCGATGATGCTGCCTTGTACAATGGCAAGACGATTGATCTTCGCGACAAGATCTCGGGCATGGTCCAAGGAATGAAGCAATGTCCTTCCTTTGAGAGCGTCGTCGTCATTCAGCGCTTCGACTCTCCTTATGATACTTCACACATCAACAACACTCGGCGCCTCGAGGCCTTTCTCTCTTGTGCGCCTTCAGCACCTCCACCAATCGAAAGAGTTGGTTTCCAGGAACCCATGATTATATACTACTCTTCTGGTACAACAGGAACCCCCAAAGCTATCGTCCACGGCGTCGGTCCCTTGCTTGTCTCGGTTGGAAAAGAAGCCAAGCTTCACAGAGAACTCACCCACGAAAACGTCGGACTGCAGTATACTACAACCGGCTGGATCATGTATCTCGCCAGCGTCTCAGGTCTTTTACATGGCGGACGCACCGTATTCTACGACGGATCACCATTTACACCAGATCGATCCGTGCTGCTCCGTATAGCGAGCGAGCAGCGTGTTACGCATCTGGGCATCAGCCCGCGGTGGTTGAGCGAGTTGATGAAGGCCGGGATCGTGCCGCAGAAGGAAGCTGATCTGTCCAGCCTCAAGGCTGTAGGAAGCACGGGAATGGTGTTGAAGGAGCAGGTGTTTGAGTGGTTCTACGACGGAGCGTTTCCGAATAGTGTCAAGTTGGCCAACTTTTCGGGAGGGACTGATATCGTAAGTCATTGCTACTGATCCACGGACGATACTGACTTTTATAGGCGGCCTGCTTTGTCATGGAGAATCCTCTCACTCCCATCTACGCTGGTGGTTCTCCAGGAGGTTGCCTCGGCACGCCCATGGCCATCTACCCAACGTCTCCTGATCTCGACAAGCCCATCTCACCTGTCCCAGACGGAGAACCAGGTGATCTCGTTGGTACCGCTGCGTTTCCCAATGTTCCTCTCTTTCTCTGGAACGACACGACCCCAGCTCCAGGAGAAAAGTACACATCTGCATACTTTGCTCGATTCCCTGGCGTGTGGTCTCAGGGAGACTTTGCAGCTGTGCACCCCAAGACAGGCCATGTGCATATTCTAGGTCGGTCAGATGGAGTGCTGAATCCTAGCGGGATCCGTTTCGGCAGCGCGGATATCTACGCTGTGCTGGAGGGAGGCTTTGCAAAGGAGGTTGCCGAGAGTCTCTGCGTTGGCCAGCGAAGGTCGAGAGATGGTGATGAAAGCGTCTTTCTGTTTCTTCTGATGAAGGAGGGAGCCGAGTTTGATCACGATCTGGACAAGAGGATCCGGGAGAGGATTGCCAAGGAGTTGACAAAGAGGCATGTGCCAAAGTACATTTTTGAAGTTGCTGAGATTCCGGTGAGTAACTCATACATGGTCTTTTGACTGTCGCTGAAGCTAATCATGACAGACAACGGTCAATGGTAAAAAGGTGGAATTGCCAGTCAAGCAGATTATTTCGGGGCATTCTGTCAAGCCTAGCGGAACGCTGTTGAATCCGCAGAGTCTGGACTATTTCTATCAGTTTCAGGAGGTTGAAGAGGTTGTGAAGAAGCAAAAGGGCGTGCGAGCCAAGTTGTAGTAGAACGCAAAGTAAGAGTATTACAACATGAGAAACTACTAGTTGGAGCTACACATGGGGGTATATATTGAGATGTAGTAAAGAATAAGAAACCATTAGGTTCGCTCTGCTTATATCTTCACAAGTCCTCCTCAGTCTTTGGAAACTTGCCCCCATTCACACCATATCTCCAGGCCATATACCCAAGCATGCCTCCCACTGTTCCCAAGCCCATGCCTCCTACAGCTCCCCTCCATCCCAATCCCACAGCACTCCCCATTCTCGCCCCCATCGCAGCCCCGACTCCAGCGCCCACAGCGGTCCAATCGTCAGTCTCGACCTGTCCGGGGTTCTCCAGCAGCCTCCAGCTCCGGTCCTGCCACTCGATCTCCTCTCGGCCCCACATACGGCCGAACGTCATGAGCGCGCCGAGGCCGAGGGCCAGCGCCGTGCCCGTCGACGCGGAGCGCATCAGCCGCGGCGCAAAAGACAGGACGTTAGCCGTCTTGGGTCGGAAAGCTGGGATCAGCTGGCGGGTTGCTGTGATGCCTGTTGCGATGATGGTGTTGAGCGTGATTGTGCGGACTATCACGTGCGTTGTAAGGATTGTGCGCGAGAGCGGTTGATCCTCTGCGTAGGACGCGTGAGGGAAGAAGCGAGACATGATGTTGATGTTTGATATTGTGGTGTTGTGGTGTTGTGAGTTATCAGCAAGGTGTTATTGTGTCTGATATAAATAGATTTCTTGGACAAGGTAGATAGATAGATAGATGTAGGTGTCTTGATCCTCGAAATTAACCAACCATGTCCTCATCTTTATAACCTCAACACCACAACCCAGTTCCGCGTCATATTGTTCAAGCCACTTCTTATTAGTCGGCTCGCTCTTCTTCTCGGGACCGAAGAAAGCTTCACCTTCTGCTAAATTAGCGAGACCTCGTTTGAATAAGCACACGCCAACTGGCCCCCGACGGCCCCGGACAGATAAACACGCCGTCTTTTTCCCCACAGTCCAGTCCGAGACGCGAATGCGAAGTGCGAAGCGGGGCTCGACTTTTAAAACACCAAAAGATTCGCATCACCAAGTTATCCCGACCTGCATTTGATTACTGATAGGGCTGAGATTATACTTGATTGTTGATTACACTACTCATGCACTCCCTTTTACTTTTACAGTAATACAATATCAGTCCCGTGAAATGCGCAGCCCAACGCCTAGCCTATCCCAACCATGTGCCCATCCATGAATGCATGCTTCTCTTCTCTTCTCTTCTCCTTTTCAATTCAGTTAGCATCATTACTCATCATCGCTCATATCCATCATACTGTCCCCCTTTCCAACCTCATCGTCCTCATCCTCCAATACCGTCATCCGTCTTGATCTTCTAACCCTCCCTTTGCCCTTTTCCATCATGCCTCGCCCAGGCGCCTTTCGTCCGTTCACCTTGGCTGAAGCCTCAACCTTGCGCTGACCAAGCGTATGCTCAAACTCTGCCAAGTCTTCAGCCTCAGACTCTGCCGCGCCATCCAGCAACGCCGTCTCCTCCAGCGCCTTGTTAAGCAGCTCTGTCGCAATGCTGTCCTGTGGGTTGATCGCTAGCGCCTCGTGCAGTACCGTTACCGCTTCCTCTGGCTTGTTCTGTTCCATCAGAATGAGCCCTTTCGCGCTGAAGATGGCTGCATCTTTCCCGCCCTGTCTCAACACCTCGTCAAACTCGGCGATGGCTCGGTTAAAGTGCCTTAGTCGTCGGAACGCGTGTCCCAGGTTCGTTCGCGCTGCTATCCACGCAGAAGGTTCGCTGTCCATATCGTCTGCGATCTTGAGTGCTGCAGTAAAGTACTGAGCTGCTTCCTTGGGCTTGTCCTGATGATATTTGACGATACCCATCTCGTTCAGCAGTAATGGATCGGTCTTACACAGTCCATACGCCGTCTTGAGAAACTCCTCCGCCAGCGTCATGTTGTTGAGCGCATGATTCTGCATTCCCAAAAACACCTGCGGCAGATGTGTGCCCATAAACAGTCTCGCTGCTGTCGAGTAGGCAGATATCGCCTGGTCGTGCTCGCCCTCTGCTGCAAACGTGTGCGCGAATCCTATCCACGCCGGCCCAAAGTGGGCGTCCATCATGCTTGCTTTGCTAAAGTACCGTCGGGCCTCGGGGATCTTGTCGATGGAAAAGTAGTAGATTCCAACTGCGAGCCATGAACATGGCTCTTCGGGGTGACTGTCCGCCAAATCATGGGCGATCAGGAACAAGAGGTTTTTCTCTTTGAGTTCAAAGAGACAGGCGAGATGAACTGGGTAGACGCTGAAATTGTACTTGTCCTCCTGCAAGATCGCGTTGGTGATATTCAGCGCATCTCGGTAGCGACACTGTGTGTATAGGAGGTCTGCTCGCGCAAGTTGTAGATCGGGGTTCGATGCCAGGTGGTAATGCGTCGAGAGGGAATCGTAAGCCGTCTCAAAAGCCGCAGGATTGCGGTATTTGGACAGCCGTGTGGTGTAGAGCATCTTGGTAAAGTCGGCAGCTTCTTGAGACGAAGACACATCTCCCGAGACGCGAATCGAGTCAAAGTCAAGGCTCTCCAGGAACTGCCACTCCTCATCCGGCGACAACAGCGAGTTGCTCATCAGCTGCTGAAACGCCTCAAAGCACTGCACATCGATTCGCACCGCATCCTTGTAGCACTCCTTTGCACGATCAAAGGCATTCTGTTTCGCGTAGCAGATACCGCGCAGAAAGCACATGGCAGCCTCGTATCTCCGGTTCGCAGCCTCCTCATCAGCCGCATCATCGCGACGACGGCCATGGCGCGGCTGTGTCTTGCGCTTGTTGCTTCCGTCGTGGATCAGGTGTGTCGGGTTTCGATCGCCGAGCACACTAAGGGCTTCGTCGAAGCGGGATTGCTTGATGAGGCAGTGGCCGGCGAGGTAGCGACATGATGGGTTTCGAGTGATGAGGTCCTGGCTGGAGAGGAACGCCTGGGCGCGTGTGTAGTTTCCTGTCGCAAAGTGAACTTGGGCGAGCCAGAAGGCGTCTTGATCGTCGTCTATATGATAGTCTCATTAGTACCTTATTCTCAGCAAGAAGAAACAGAGGAACGGACTGGTCAATGCAAGCAGCTTGTCGCCGATAAAGATGGCCGAGTCGTATTGCGCCTTGTTGAGGGCATCCTGCCGCCATTCCCTCAGAAACTTTTCCATGCTTATTATGTCCTCCGATTCATCGGTCAATCAATATGTTTTGGTTTTTCGGTTCGTCAGGTAAGTGGTCGCAATTTAATCTTGTGTCGTTGTTGAAAGAATATCGTCAATCAACACATGCCGCCAAAAGTCAACAAGCCCAAGCTCATGTGTCGCACGCGCCTGTAAAGGTAAGCGCGTTAAGGGTCTGCCATAAAGTCACAGCGGGTGTGCCCACAGCAACTAGCGGGGTAGCTTCCAGCCCAAGGCTTCAGTGGTTCGCCCCCTCTGTTTACTCACTGAGAAAAAAGTCAGGCAGCGGGGGAAGCGTTTGCGCAGCGTATCACAGGCCGTCAATTTGGCACTCGCCGATACAGGAGCCGTCAACTTTTCTATCTCAGACCGACATCATTCTCTCAATATCTCTTTCTAGGACCTTGTTGTATATCAATTAACCCTCAAAATGGCCTCTTCTCACCCTGCCCGCTGGTCTGCCCTCGCCCGCGACACCAACGAGACCAAGATCCAGCTTGCTATCAACCTTGACGGTGGCGACTTTCCCCCGGACACTGACTCCCGCATCCTCGAAGAGGGCGATAGCCACGCCTCAGAGGCCAGCAAGTCGCAAAAGATTGCCATCAACACGGGCATTGGCTTCCTCGATCACATGCTCCATGCTCTGGCCAAGCATTCTGGCTGGAGTCTAGCTATCAATTGCAAGGGCGACCTTCACAGTTAGTACACCCGTTACCTACTTAAGAAACTCATGACTGATGACTGACATCCCGCAGTTGACGACCACCACACCGCCGAAGATGTCTGCATCGCCCTAGGTTACGCCTTTGCCAAAGCCCTCGGCACCCCCACCGGCCTCGCTCGCTTCGGCTACGCCTACGCTCCCCTCGACGAGGCCCTCTCACGCGCCGTCGTCGACCTCTCCAACCGTCCCTACAGCGTCGTCGACCTCGGCCTGCGCCGCGAGTTCCTCGGCCAGCTGAGCACCGAGATGGTGCCTCACTGCATGCAGAGCTTTGCTCAGGGCGCCCGCGTCACGCTCCACGTCCACTGCCTCCACGGCGATAACGACCACCACCGCGCCGAGAGCGCCTTCAAGGCACTGGCTCTGGCTATCAAGGCTGCCACTACAAGGATACCCGGCAAGGAGGGCGAGGTGCCCAGCACCAAGGGTACCTTGACTGCGTAAAGGAAAGAGATGGGATATGGAGTTCAGGATGAGTCTTAAGTTTTGGTTAGATTTAGACTGGTGTTTCAAGGTTGAGAAAAACACCGTCACACTTTGGATATGCATATCTTGAGAAACACATCCGAATAGCAAAAGTATGACAAGATGCTGATGAGTTACATGAATCAATAACTCTATACCATTGTTTAATTTGATCTACTTGACTCGTTATCATCGCTCTAAGTTCGGTAGTCACCGTTAATAGTCACGTAGTCGTGGCTAAAATCACAGGTCCAGTGCACAGCCGACTTGTCGCCGGTGCCTAGCCGGACCACAATCTCCAGATCCTCCATGGCTAGGATCTCACCCGCCCGCTCCTCGTTGACCTGCTCAGGCTCACCATTCACCAGAAGCTTCAGCTCAGCAGAGCCGTCAGTGGGAATGAAGGAGACGCTGGTCTGCTCAGGGGCGATCTCGGGCACGTCGTTGATGGGCTGGCCAGGAGGAGAGATCAAAGCATAACCGGCAGCACACAGGATGCGGCCCCAGTTAGCATCCTTTCCGTACAGTGCAGTCTTAACAAGAGGCGAGGTAGCGATGGAGCGAGCGACCTGGCGAGCAGCCTCCTCAGTGGCGCTGTCGACGACACGGATGGTGACGAACTTGGTAGCGCCCTCACCGTCTCGGACAATGTACTTAGCCAGGTCGGCAGAGAACTCGGTGAGAAGGCCCTTGAAAGTCTCGTAGTCAGCGGACTGCTCGGAAGTGACTTCCTTGCCACCAGCAGCACCATTAGCCAGGAGAGCGACGGTATCGTTGGTGGAGCTATCTCCGTCAATAGTAATGGCATTGAATGAGCGGTCCACGGCGTGTCGGAGAACATTGGGCATGACAGCTGGGGAAATAGGAGCATCGGTAGCCAGGATAGTGAGGAGAGTGGCCATGTTGGGAGCAATCATGCCCGCACCCTTGGTCATACCAGCGATGCGGTACTCGACGCCAGGTGAAGAAGGCAGCTCAAAGGTTCGAGACATGAGCTTGGGGAACGTGTCTGTGGTGCAGATGGCCTTGGCGCAGTTGAGCCAGTGGTTGTGAGATTCGCCAGCCTTGTGGTATGCCACAGGGATGTGGTCAACAATCTTTTGAATAGGAAGCCTAAGAGAGAATCAGTCATGAGCCGTTGAAACGTCAATTGAGCTCAATTGAGTTGGACAAACCTCTGACCGATAACGCCAGTGCTCATGACGAGCGTCGAGTCCTCATCACCGACCCTCTGGTCTGTGGTGCGGGCCATGTTGGTAGCATCCTCAAGACCTCCGGTGCCGGTGACGGCATTGGCGTTGCCCGAGTTGATCACGACGCTGCGCAGACCGGCATTCTTCCTTTGCTGGAGCAGCTTCCGGCTAAAAGTAACAGGCGCAGCCTGGAACTTGTTCTTTGTAAAGACGCCAGCAGCAGCGCAAGGGCGGTCCGAGGTGATGATGGCGAGATCGGGCTTGCTGGTGTTGCCAGGCTTGACCCCGACAAAGATGCCCGAGGCGACGAAGCCCTTAGGGTATGTTCCCGTGGTGGGAATGTACTTGACCTTGGCGGCGGGGATGGAGTTTGCGCCGAGCGTCGTCGCTGACGAGTAGGCGCGAGTGAATTTCTTCATGGCGCTTGATTCTCGTCCCTCTGTTGGTGTTGAGGCTGTAGCTTGAAGGCAAAGGTTTTGGCTGGGGTTCTAGACGTCCCAGGCGTGCGATAGCGGAATCGCAAGCGATCGACCTCCAGTGGCTGGGCGTGACTCAGGCCTGTGAGCAACAGCAAGACTCATTTGAGTCGAGTGCATGCTGAGTCTGTTATTGAGGTAAAGCAAGTGTGAAGCATCTTACGTGTCTTGATGATTCGATATCCTTTTCCGAGGAAAACAGCATGCAAGTGAGGATTTACTCTTGCTGTCGTGATTGCATCTTGGTTCACTGGCTGCTTTGAGTGGCTCAGCGAGTGGCTCATGGTCGTGTGCGCTGCGGCTGCTGTGTTTGCCTGCTGCGGCTGAAAAGGCAGGCCCGCTTGACCCCGTCGGTGCCTGGAATTAAGCTCCAGGCTCCAATCAATTCACACGCATACCTGCCTTGGTGCCTTAGGTAATCTGCCACTGTGGCCCGAGCTCGAGTGATTCAGTCCAGGTATAAAACGCCGCCCTCCCTCCCTCGATTTCAGATTCTTTTCTTCCTTTCTTCTCCATCCAAGTGCAAGGGCGTTTTCCTTCTCCGTGAAGCGATAAGCTGAGAGAGGAATTTTGCTAGTTGAAAACTATACACTGACCGCTCCTCATTGGGTTCGCCTGGTGAGGGAATTTTTGGACCTCTTCTTTCTTTTAGAGAGATCTTTTCTTTCATTGTGCGCGGTCCTATGAGGACCGTCATGAAGAGGGAAGCTGATGTCGTACGGGGGACATGAACCTTAAAAAAAAACTATCAAGAAGCGTAATTGAACGGTGATACAGATGGAGTGTAATGTAGAATGTGATGATAGCCAAAAACTCTAGCGAGTCCACGACGCGAACTTGAACGCGCACCCTATCTATGATGACGCCGTGGTAATGAGTCTGTACATGTAGACTCTTATCTATTTCATGACCTCGACCATCCATCATGACGGGATTGATCTTGAAGATGGATGCCATGTAATGCTTAGAGAGTGATGGGATACCAATGTTGTTTTGGCACATGCTTTTCTCCTCTGAGATGACGCGCTGTTGTGCGATCAAAGGCCACCACTTCAAACATGCCCGTAACATGACAAGGCCATCAAAAATGATAGTTCATGAATGCCTAGCAACCAGATCGATTTCTTGCACTGTCGTTTTTCTCGTGGCCAAAGTGACATGGCGTTCAACCTTTTTGTGAGCCAAGTGAGGCTCTGCTATCTGCACCCACATCTTTTGTTCACGTTAGCGCGGGGCATTTCTCCATCTCAGATCCTGGTCCAAATCATTATTTTCGAGTGACTCAAAGCCTCCAGCCCGACGACTCACGTCACAAAGTACACGCCAACCGCACGAAATACCCGTACCCAGCGACCATTTTCTATTGAGAACCTCAAAACAAGCAAAGCCATCAACACTTCCAGAGTTTCTGGTTCCTCGTATCGAAGCGCACAGCGCTCATTCTCTTGTCAAACTCGGGTGCCCCGCCCTCGAATAACCTCGAATTACCACCACCACCACCGACTAGCCTCGACCTCTTGAACAAACCCCCCATGGCCACCGAAACTGGCGCGCCGGCCCCCGCGCCGCAGGTCGCCGAGAAGAAGGACAAGAAGGATCAGCAGAACAAGGGCCAGTCCAAGGACCAACAGCCAGCCCCCGCCGGCGAGAAGAAACTATCCGGCGCTGAGCTGAAGAAGAAGGCCAAGGAAGAAAAGGCTGCGAGGAGAGCACAAGCCAAGGCTGCACAGACTGCGCCAGGTCCTGCGCAAGGAGGACAGCAGGCATCGTCGAGCGACGGCAAGGGAGCCAAGGCAAGGCCTAAGCAGGATGGGCAGCATGGAGGTGCAAAACTCCCGCTGCGACCAGCTGCGACCACGGCCGTGGCCAAGGACAACAAGCCCTCGATACCAGACTGCTTTAGCCATCTCTCCATGGCTCGACGGATAGACATGACGCACGCCGACAAGGACGTCGACCCTGCCGTGCTCGTTCTCGGCGAGCACATGAGCGCCTTTGCCATCAGCGATAGCATCACTCGACTCGAGGCGACTCTGCTGGCCTTTAAAAAGGTATGCGCTTCTCTCTATGACACTCTTGCTTTATTCTAACTTTTCCAGGTCATCGAGTCCTACGAAACCCCCCACGGCACCACCTTCTCCCGCCACTTCACCTCCCACGTCCTCAACCCCCAGATCGAGTACCTCACAGCATGCCGCCCCATGTGCTTTTCCATGGGCAACGCCATCCGCTGGCTCAAGCTCCAGATCAGCAAGGTCGACATTGACCTGCCCGACTCGGACGCCAAGAAGCTCCTGTCCGAGTCCATCGACAACTTCATCCGCGAGCGCATCACCCTCGCCGACTTTGTCATTGTCAACACCGCCGCCGACATGATCGCCGACGACGATGTTGTGCTCACCTTTGCCCACCACAACCTCGTCGAGCGCACTCTTCTCCAGGCCCGCTCGGAAAAGAAAAACTTCCGCGTCATCCTCGTCGATGACCCGTATGAGCGCGTCGGCATCGATCTCGCAAAGAAACTCGCCGCTGCCGGTATCCAGGTCGCCTACTCGTCCGACCTCGGTGCCCTGCGAACACACCTCTCCGAGTCAACCCAGGTCCTTCTTGCTGCAGAGGCAATCTTTAGCAACGGTGCCATGTACGCCCGCGCAGGTTCGTGCGATATCGCTACTGCGGCCACAGACCTGGGCGTCCGAGTCATTACCCTTTGCGAGACCATCAACTTTACCGAGCGTGTGTCTATCGACTCGCTGACCTACAACGAGATTGACCCCGAGCGGTCCACCGATGTCGGCTTCCGGTTGCTGTTTGATACTACGCGGGACACGTACATTTCGGTGGTGGTGACGGAGCTGGGCAACTCATCTGCGACGTCTGTGCCGGCCATTCTGAGGAAATTAGAGGAGCTTTAGCTTTTTGAAATGAGTAAAATGGATTTGAACATGGTAGATGGTGCGGCGTCTTGATATTTGAGATTAGTGGTTTCAATGACTTGAGAAGTTGAAACTTACTCACATATTCACATCATCGTCTTTGTGACTTCCTGGTTGTGCTGTCTGTATCCATTTTCAGTAATTCCGGCTCAATCGAGGCCAACATAGGTAGTTCAAGAGTCAGTTCGGTCAAAATAATGTCATATCATCACACCCTTGACCAAAAACCTGAACCGAATAGGTTTCAATCCCAACGTCTTATTTCGACGCTCTATTCCCAATATCACAAATGTACAAAGGTGCCTTCCATCTTCTTCATCTTTCACAGGCCATCCGGCCGAGGGAACAGCCCTTTATCTTTCTCTGCTGATTCATCCCCCCCCTTCACTTGTCCGCTCAAGCCTCCGCCTCGGTAGCGTTCTCCGCATCCCGCTGCGCCTTGCGCGCCCGCTTCTCGAGGAGGATCGCCTTGCGGTCGGACAGCGTCGCCGTCTGTCGGTCGTCGACGCCCTGCAGCCAGTATCCGAAGCTGGCGCCGCCGGCCGCGTACGCAGGGTACGCCCAGAGGGAGGCCTTGTTGAAGAAGGGGCGCATCTCGATGCCGACCTGCCAGAAGCGCACGGCGACGCCTTGAAAATTCCGTTAGCTAATCCTGCTCTTTCTCCTGCCTTCCGCTCGTTGTGTCCGATCGGCTATGGTGGGCATAATTGCGCACGAGGGGGACGTACCGAAGGCGCTCCAGAAGGCGATGCGGTGCACCATGTTGGGCAATTGACCGTCGGGTAGTCGAACGTAGAGTGGGGAGTTGTTTTCTCGCGGTTTCGTCCGGAGGCTCGGTCGTGAGGCTTGCGTGTGATGCGGCTCTGCCGAGAGGTGAGGTCGTGATCTTGAAGATCGGTCGGGTTCAAGCTCAATTGCAGCCAAGTTGATTGGTTGCTGTTGGGGTCACGTGATCGCCACATTGCCAACTGATTACCCTGCACTTGTCAACCTCGACACGGAGGATAACAATAATTGATTATCAAACTCTTAGAGAAGCTCGAGGTATGAATTTGAAGTTTTATCATATTATGCAGTTTACCCACGAGGGTCTAGAATTGGGCGGCTCAATATTTCAGTCTCACAGTTTAAAGACGATTGATTCTGATATGATCATTTTGATCCTCAGATAGCCAGTGCGAGAACTTGACGCATGGTCTCCAAATCGAAGAATAGCTCAGTGATCTAGGTTAGACATGGTCGGACAAATACTCTAGTGCATTAATTCTCTACAAGTCTAGACTCTACCCCCATTCTCGACTGTCACTACAGCAGCATCATGCCACCAAACACGAAACACGAAACACGATAACCTAAAGCCTAACAATACAAGAACTCCACGCTATGCCATGGGTACCACTCAGTCAAGTAAGCTTCTTTCCGCAGGGCCCGAATAAGGCGGAGGAGCCCCTGACGGTGGCTGGCTCGCCGACCCTGTCGAAGCTGGTCCCGATTCTAGATACCTCCGAGACGGCTCTACTCTAGGGGCCGTCCACTGCATCGTCTTTGCGATCATCTTGGGAAAGTACTGCTGAATAAAAGACTCGCTGCTACTGTTAGTATCTTCTCAAAATACGTCAGCCGAATGAGTGCAAACTTACGTGTAGTAGCTGTGGTCAGAGTTGTGAACAGACACAAGATTGTGCGCCAGCTCGTGCGCCAAAACTACCCACCACCACGTCGCCACCTCTGCCTTTGTCTGTCCAGTCTTGGTCTCGATCTGCGCCGCGTGCAGCTGCAGGAAGAACCTGAAGTTGCAAAAGATACTGCCTCCGGTGTTGAACGCAATCGTTCCGCCAGTCTCGTCGTAGAATATGTGAAGGACCTTGGGAGACATGGAGTAGACGTTGCCGACCTCGGTCAACAGGCTGGAAAAGACGTTGATGCTGTTGATGTGCGTCGTCAAGAAATCAGAGGGATCCTTGAGATCCTTGGACACAAAGATCTTCATGCCGTTTGCCGTCTCTGCCATGAACGTGATGTTCTGCGCAGGCGTCTTGTCACAGTACGTGGCCTGCTCTTTAACCTCGTTGACCTGAGGCTCGGAAAACACACTATTGGATCCGTATGCTCGAGTCGACTTGACCGCATTGAGCAGGTTCTGCTGGACAACGGCAGGGCTTGTCACTCTTCCCTCGTCGTTCTGTGGCTGTTTGCCTGAGTCTGGTGCGCTTCCACCCGAGCTTCCACCAGAAGGCTCTCCTCCCTTGGGTTTGTCCAAGAATTTGTTCAACTGCTGGCGAGAGTCGTCTTCATCCTCCTCAGGGCTTTCGAATCCAAGTCGACGGCTGAGGTTGGAGAACAGCCCCTTGTTCTTCCTCACTTGCTGGTTCTGAGCAGGCTTTTTCTCCTCTGGTGAATCCCAAGCACCCGGCATCGCTGGTCCAAGGGGCTCTGGCACTCTCGCAGCTTCACGTGCAGCTTCAGCAGCCTTCGCTTCAGATTCTTTGGAGCCCCACTGCTGCTCTCTCTCTTGGATCATGCGCTGTTCCTCTTCCAATGCCTTTCGCCTTTCTTCCTCAGCAATTCTCGCCTCGGCGGCCTTGGCCCGGAGGATTCGATCTACGTTGTATCCACGAGCCCTCAAACCGTAGAGATCCAAAGTGAGGAATGGCTCAAAAAAGAGGTATGCTTGCTGGTTTGGCCGGTTAAGAAGCATCTGACAAATGGCCTGTCCGATCTGATACATGTCCGGCTTCGCTTCGTCGGCAATGTATAGAATCCAACCGGTACTGGTCTTGTTGCTTGCAGCTGAACGCTTTTCCGTATGACTCTGGTACTGACCCTTGAGGGTCCGTTTCAATGCAACTGACCGAACGATCTCGACGCTGAGATTCTTGTCCAGCCATTTCGCATCGTGTTTGATAATGTCACGTCGGTAGTTCGCGTACTCGAACAGAAAGATCTTTGACCGCTCAATGACATGTTTGCGAAGACTCATGGCAGACTTTTGCCTGTCGCTGTGTAGCCCAATCTTAATGTCCTCTTGAACAATGCTGCTAAGCTTCTGAGCACCCAGAGAAAGATAGAAAACCTCTAGGGCGTCCTCCTCTGGCGCGCAAATAAGCCGGTCTTTGAAGAGTCGATAGCTGATGATATCGTCGAGAACCACGATTTGACTGGCCGAGGCTAGTTGATACTGCCTGATAGGCTCGTCCTCATCCTCTAAATCGTCTGACTTTCCTTTGGGAGGAGCCAGTTCTTTGTAGGCCAGAAGGAATGGAGCTGCGCGCATCTTCCTCCAAAGCTCCTTATCTCGATGGAGCATTGAAGATGCTTCCGCTAGAGACTTGAGAAGATCAAGATACTTCTCTGAGCTCTGCAACACACCGAGAAGACGAGCAGGTTCGGTGCACGCCATGTTTGCCACCTCCAGCTTGGTTGGCTCACTCTTGGCACCGCACTGGAATAGGAATGCATTCGCCTCAGGACCGAAATCAACGAAATCAAAGATGTCGCCGTATGTGGAAGACGTTCCAAGGTAGACACGAGAGGGGCTGACATAGGACGTAGAGGACACAGACTTCTCAGACGATCGAGTGGTTCGAGTTATTGGGACGATGAGAGCGTTTCGCAACTTGGCTTGGTTGTTCTGGCCTAGCTCTGTGATCCGAGACGCGAAATAGCTGAACAAAACAACGGCCTTTCGGTGATCCTCAGGAGGCGAGGCCAGGAGGCGGTTCACACAATCAACCATTGGCGGATCTCTGGCCACTCCGAATTTCTATCCTAGTTAGTCGTATCCTGTCAAAGTCGGACATGAACTTACGACCGCGTGATCATGGAGATCTCTCCTAAGAATGTTGAAACCAAGAACAGACGCTCGTGAATTATAGAAACACTGCGAAGGCGGAACAAGACGAGTGCTCCCCTCCAGAGGCATAATCGCCTTCATGCTGTCACCAAGGTGGAAGGACCCGTATCCGTTGATTTGGTGATTGGCAAGAAAATAGGTCATGGATGAGACTCGAAGAGCTTCATCCTTACCCGACATCATCTCGACAAGCTCTGGAACCGAAGGATAAGGCCGGAGTCCCAGAGAGTTTAGGAACCTAGCCTCATGGCTGCCTGACCGATAGCTACCAGGTGGACCTGGCCATTGCAGAATAGGTAGCCGCAAAGCACGAAGGGAGTCCTTGGGCTCGAAGAGTTCTGATACTTTGTAAAGGGTCTCTGATCCCTTGGTAGGCTCCATGCCTTTGGGCCCAGCCTCGGCAGGGCAGAAGCGTGTCTGTTCGAGTTTCCTGAGGTCTTCACCTGGAATGTCTGCACGAACGGAAGCCAAATACTTGACGAGCTCAACGTGACTCCACTTCTGCTGTCCCGTCTCATTTGAGGCGTTGAGCAGCCTTGTGAAGATAGTCTCCAAGTCGACAGTCTTTCGAACGCCAATCGTCACCAAGAACTTCTCTTTGATCTTTTCGCAACCCTGGATGACGGGAAGATCGTCGAAAAGCTTGACACTGGGGAAGAAAGACTCCGCGGGCTTCTTCATCCCTTGTTTCGTGGGTAACACAGTATTGCCCTGAAGCAAAGACGCCATGGTAGCTCTTGCGGTCGAGCTAGAGTTGTCCCAATTCTTGGACAGTACAGTTAGTACCTGAATCGCAAACGTTGGCGATCTGGTAAGGCTCTCGTTCTCGGACCTAGCAGCACTAGTCTCTAGAAGGAATCTCAGCCAAGGTAGAACCTCCAAAGGCTCCCATCCTAGAGCTTGTAACTCTGACATGTGCGAATTGGATGTAAGCACATGAGGAATGGTGGTTGGCGGAATGGGCAAGTGTGCTGGTATCTTGTTGGTGATGAGATGGTTTTTGATGCTTCCAAGAGCAATGATCTCGCCCTGTTCTCCATCATCGCTCATCGTACCGACGGCGACTTCAAGAAGGGCAGCTCGACTACCTGGATCGAGCTCACCACTCAAGCTCTTCTTACCCGCCCAGCTGATAAAATTTATTAATTGGACTTTATTCATCGCTTTCGTCTCCAGCTCCCTTTTCACGTCAGTGACAGTGATGTGAGAGATAAGGCCAAAGTCGATCAGCTTCCTGATGAACGGAACATCCTTCATATCTTGGGGGACAACCGGGATACTGTCAACAAACTTGTTCATCTCATCGGAGGCAAGGCGGACATCAGCGGTCTGCAGCACACCTCGGGTTGAATAGGTCTCGATAGATGCTTTCTTGAAGCATATCCAAAAGGCTTCTTCAATGATCTGTCCAACCTGCCCACTGGGCGTGGAATCACCAAAAGTAAACGTCTTGAGAATATGGAGAGCCTCTGGCATGTACTTGGCAACGACAGCTGCCGAAAACTTGCCTTCCTTGTCCATAATCCGTTTCATTCGGCTTTTGAGGTCACTCATTTCGTTTGCAAACGCGAGCCGCGTGATGATTCCTGCGGCGCGCAATATCTCAATGTTCCATGTCCTCACCCATCGAGCGTTCAAGTCGATGGCTTCTCTCTCCACTGTAGGAATAACCGATGGTGCGGAAATATGTAGTCCAGCTCCCGTGGTTTGCATAGTGGGAAAACCGATAAAGATGCGTCCACCCGGCTTCTTACTTGGGAGTACGGAGGCAAAGACATCTGTAGCCTTTCCAAGAGCGCCGGATGATGCAGTGTCTTGCGAAGCTTGGGCCTCATCGTAAGATGAAGTCAAGATAGCAAGCTTTGTGGTCTTTGGTGGCGGTTTCTTGGTAGCCCGTTCGAGTTCGGACGCGAAAGAAGCAGCAACATTGGTCCGAATGCTTGCAGACGTCGCCCTGAGAAAGATGGTTGAGGAAGAAAGCTTGGTAACATCCTCGGAGATTGTAACTTGGGCTGCGTTCTCCTCATTCTGTGCCTTTGACCTGATGCCAGCTTGTGATGCCGTCGACGTGAGTCTCGCGAAGAATGATCTTAGTGAAGGTGCTTCTGTGGCACTGTATGAGTCGGTCGATTTTGTGGTTGATGCCGTTGCTTGTGGTTTCCAGCCTATGGCAGCCATGTAAGACGCATCGATCTGCGTGCTTGTGCGGTCGACACTCGTAACTTTCATGAGACCGTCCTTTGTCTTCGCCTCCAGATCCCGAGGTAATGGCAGGTCCACGCTTGGAGACGACTTTTTCTTCAAAGATAGAATTTGGTAGTCGTCGATCCAGAACTCGATTTCCTCGAGGGCTACAAAAGTTAAGCTGGTTGCCAAAAACTGGCTGACAGACAGAAGGTTCGGTAGCGGTGTTGTGGTATTCCGGTAGTCCAAGACAAAGGCTGTATGATGCGTCGACTGGTCTGCTGGTAGTTGGGACTTTTTGGTGAACAGGGCGTTTCCCTTCCAGTAGAACGCCATGGCTTCGCTTCCTGAGCTAACGAATGGCTCCTCGCAATCTGCAAAGACGCTGTAGAAGCCAACACCAAAAGCACCAATCTTGGTCTCATCCGGGTTTCCCTCGGCGATGCGCTTTAATCTGCCCCAGTCGGTCTTGGTGAAAGGTTGTCCATCGTTTCGCACAACGAGTCTGCGAAGTGTATGATTTGACAGGACATGTTTTAATATGTCGGATCGGTTCGATGTGCTCGGCAGCGGCACTTGCGTTGATGGGAGCGTCTCCCACTTGACGCTGACGGTCTTTGCTTGGGCATCGGCCGCATTTTGGATGAGCTCTCGTAATGTTGTCCACTCTCCAGAATATCTCGCAAGCACCTTGTCGATCAAGGCTCGGGTATCGACAGTGACGGCTTCTTCGTCTTCGCCATCGCGCAGAGCGGCGGCTCGTAGTCTTGAGTAGTCCATTGTTGGGCCAGTTTGTTGTCGTGTCTGTGGAAGGATCAAAAGCACATTCTCGAGGGGCTATAGAAAGAGTAAAATTCGTAGCAGGCTGGTTATGCGGGCAGAGAGTAAGTGGCCAAAAAGGCTATCCTGAGATCTGGTCAGCCTCATGGGTAATACCTACAATAGGCTCTGATGCAAGGCAGACACAAAACTACGTACGCAAGACGGCCTGTGAAAGTGGCAAACTCGGCGAAAAGCTCCGTGTGGGGTATATGAGATGGCGATAGAAGCGTTGAAAGCACAAATCAAATTCGCATGCTGTGGCAAAGCCAGGATGATGTTGACGAGTGCAGATGACCTTGACTCGTGGTCAAGACACCTCGAGTCCTCAAGGCTGAGGTGGATAGCGACAGGAGGTCCCCTGAAGTGACGTTGTCCGGTGTCTTGGGACTGAGCAACCAATCAGAGACCTTCAGAACTCATCTTATCGCTATCGTCTAGGGGAGATTCAGTGACATTCGGGGTAAGGTACAGTCAGCCATCACAAGTCTTTATATACCCCCACTTTCACCGCTATTAGCAGATTTATCTCGCATAACTTTAATCGGTAATTATATAAGGGAAAAGAGGTTAATTAATAAGATAAATATACTATTAGAAAGCCCTAATCGCGGCGATTAATATTTTATATACTAACTATATATATAGATTATAGCTTTAACTTAATACTTAAAAGAGTTAATTAGCCTTATAATATTAGCCTAATTAAGCTCTTTCTAAGTAAGATTAATATAATATATTAATTTAAGCTAGCCCTTAATTATATTTTTTAAATTAACTATATAAGGAAATATCTTCTTAAGCTTAGCCTTAAGAAGGCTCTAAATATTCTTAATAGGGTTTAGATTAAGTAAATTTAATAGCTAGTTAAGATACTTAATAATATACTTTTCTAGCTACCTTCTAATTAACTTAGCGATATAAATACTAATATTATCTTATTAAAAATACTTTATATTATTATAATAAGAGAGAAGACTATTTATAAGGGCCTTTTAATAACTCTAAGCTATATAACCTTTCTTCTTAGCTAAGAGATCGCAGATTATAGAGATAATTAAGGTATAGCTTTTATATTAGATTATAGCCTAGAATATTAATATAATAGCTAGTTTAATATAGTCCTATAGATTAATAAGATCTAGATTATATTTTTCTTAAGGAAATTAAAATACCTAGCTACTAAAGTTAGAAAAGTTATTTAAGATATTAGTCTTATTTAAGAAAAATACTTATTAAATATTACTATATCTCGCGGTAGTAACTTTAATACTATATATCTTAACTAATTCTTTTATTTTTAGTAATAACTCTTTTACTCTTTTATATCTAGCCTTTACTATTTCCTTAGTTATTTTTAGCCTTTTTAAAGCTCTCTATTTATATAAGAAAATGCCCTTAATAAGTCTTTTAATAATATTTTAGCTTATATAAAAACCTAACTTAAATACTAAAGTATCCTAATTAATCTAATAATTCTTTTTTATAAGGTAAATAATATATCGCTTTTTTATATATATAAGAGATAGAGGCCAGCTTAATTAAGGGTTATCTT
>JAJODA010000122.1:0-64155 GCA_021730345.1 Fusarium cicatricum | reverse complement strand
TGGGCTGCAATCGGGGCTGGGCTGGAGCTTCCGGCGATGTTGGGCTGCCATTGGCCATGTACGGCTAAGACGGGCAGCGGCAGTATCACTATTTTGTGTTTACATTAGTACACCTATTTCGACATTCCGTTGTCTCTGATATCACCTGCAAACAGCCAGCAATAGGCCAAATAGAGGACAGATGGATAACTTAGACTTTGCTTCACGCATCACGCATAAAAGACAAGCATGCCATCATCGACGTCCCATTACAACGGCAATCCTGGGGTAAACAGGCCCCCTTTCTGGAAACCTGATACCACTTGTCAGGCCGCCCACGCCTGGGCTCTTCCATGGACCCTTCCAGGTTCGGTGTGCTTGGCTTACGCGGAAACACCCAACCCTGGGCCGGGAATAGACAAGGGGAGAGGAGAGGTCGTTGACAGCAAACCCCAAACATCAAATTCGTCTTGTGGTACATGTCAAACACAAGTTTGAGGGCCCGTCTGCCCTTTTGCTCGACCCCCAACTGTCCCGCCAGCAGCAGCATCATCTTCATCTTGGAGACGCACCTGTTACTTAATCGTAACCCAGTCCCACGGACAGGCTGTCACTTCCCCGGTGGAGCGATCCCACAGCAACTCGCAGGAGGTCAACGAGAGGTGTCCGGATCTTAGCTGCCGGTCCGGCCCTTGACCTTTTTGGGTAAGCCGCACGAACCTGTCTTTGATTCACCATCACCAAGATTCATCACCGAGCAAGCATCGTGGCATGCTCGACGAATCCAGTAGCAAGTCCTAATAACCTCAAAAGCCATGAACCCATAAAGACCCCCATCCCCTTCGGCGTAGGCGAGACCCTCGGGATGCTTCCGTTGGACCTGGGCCTGGGGGAACCCTGGCATGGACTGACGAATAGAGCACTCTGGTAACCAGCTCTCCCCGGTGTGGAGAGCAGGTCAGAGCACAGGCTGGAATCGTGTTGGGATCGTGTTGGAAGCTCGCTAGAACACCCAGAAGAAGCATCGACCACGGTGTAGGTTGGAGTAAGACATGGACACAGCCCGGTTGGACCCGATGTCAAGGGCCAGGCGGGGACCAAGGTGTAAGAGAAGTCACCAACACCTTGGAGGAATCACGAGACATAGGGGCGCTGCAGAGTCTTGTCTCGCGGAGTGGAATGTTTGATTCAGGGGGGGTCTGCTACGCTCGCCGTGCTCACCTTGAAAAGACCTCACAGCTAACCCGCAGACGGACTGGTCAACAGGGGGTGGGTGGTTTTCACCGTTGACCGTAATTCTCAAGCTATCAAATCAGCATTTATTCGCGCAAAACCCTCACCGGCGCTTCTTTAATACTGGAGTTAAAATTACGACTATACACGTCATGACCCTTTTCGCTCACCTCGATCCACCAAGGGCCGATTATCACGCTCGTGGACAGATATCGCCTGTTTGGGTACTGACCACGATTTGTGGATAAGACACCCAAGAAGTTCACCGAGGGAGATGCATGGTTTCAATGCGCATATTAAAGTAAATTATATCAATCATCACGGTCGCTCCGTACTAAACAGGCTACCAACAATGATTACTATCGGCCCTTAAGGTAGAGTCACGTGTCTTTTGCCTTTTCTCGCCACATGAGGCTGCTTGAGAGCTTTAGAAATGCTCTTGCCTTGCATGACCTCTTCAAGTAGAACTTGGCCATGATGTGACCGCAGATGCCTGGCTTACAAATAAGAGAATTTCCATTTCAAAGACCACGACCAGGCGCAAGGTGGCAGCTGCGGTTGTGAGATGATTAGGATGCAAATCGAGAGGCGATAGTTTGTTTAGCCACTTGGAACATTGAAGCGAATCTAAGCTGGTGGCAAGCCAGGTGATCAGATCAACTGACAGTATTAAATGTACACATAGAGGCAGCTTACATGACTCAGTATGATAGATTTTATCATCACGTCTATCTTCTCTTCTTTATTAGGGTCTAGAAGGTCATGTTTTCCAGTGGAAAAAGTGCACAAGAGCTCTTGAGCCTCTAAATATGCCCATCTAATATTACAAGGCGTAAACATCAGGAACAAGACTATCGTGGCTATCTGCTCTTAACCGTGTGTGGATTAAATTGCGACCCAGGCGAACTGCACGACGTGGACGCCTCGTAGACTGCCTTGCGCTTTTGGATGTTCGGGCAGTTTCGGTTTCTGGGTTTCTCATTGGCTAGTGCTCGTTACCTTGCCCTGCCTCGATGGCGGTGCAGGGGGCGGTGGAGCATACCTTATGATTGTAATCACCACCTTGAATGGGGGGCTCTGTTTCCATGAGTCGCAAGGCATTCTGACAGATTTGACCAATAATTGAATACCTGGGAGAACTATATAGATGTAAACCATGGCATCAATTTCTATTCAACAAGCTCGATATCCAAAACAAGACACTCATTCCATCTCACAAATCACCTTGATCAGTCTTCTTTATTAAAGTTCCAATTTTACCACTGCAAGAAAGCAGGTGATTCACTGCAAACAAACTCTATATTCATCACAAAAAGCACATATATAACTTGGGCAACAACAACCGCCAAGATGCTTCACTTTGAAACTCACCACAACCACTTTGCGCCCTCAAATTTCCATCACGGATGCTCAGCAGCGCAGGAACCGCCACGAACCAACATGTTTAACCGATTCAAAAACAAGTTTACTTCAAGCAAGACCAGCTCAAAGGTCGATATGAACCAATCACAACACAATGTTGAGAGCCTCGACACCAAGAACCCTTACCTGAATATCCGTAAGTTGGATACCACCCCCCCTGTATGACTTGCATCCTTCTAGCTCGCTTCTAACACGATCCATCTCAGCTGCCGATGTTCCCCCGGAATACTCCCCTGTCGATACCAAGCCCTTGTCCTCCAACCATCTCAGCGTTGGCCGTCGCGGCGCTTCGCCTTCGCCTAGCCTCGCCAGTATCACCAGCGCTGAGGACAAGTATGCCTTCCTCTCGACGTTTGACACCGTCTTCGTAATCGACGACTCTGGTTCCATGGCTGGCCGCTCCTGGCGCGAGGTCCGCGATGCTCTTAGTGCCATTGCGCCCATATGTACCGCACATGATCCTGACGGTATCGACGTCTACTTCCTCAACCATCGCTCCAAAGCCTCCAGTTCTGACGGCCGAGCTCCCGGTGGTTACTGTGATATCCGCGATGCGGCTCAGGTCCAGCGTCTCTTCGAGTCCGTTCGACCCAGCGGCGCTACACCCACCGGTTCTCGCCTGCACAGCATCCTCAAGCCCTACGTCTCCAGCCTGTCGCGCCGTCCTGACAGCATCGACAACGTCAAGCCTGTCAACATCATCGTCATCACCGACGGGTGTCCCACCGACGACCCGGAGAGCATCATTGTCCACCACGCCAAGAAGCTCGACCAGCTTGAGGCGCCGCCGCACCAGGTCGGCATCCAGTTCTTCCAGGTTGGCAACGAGCACGGCGCGGCAAAGGCCTTGCGCGAGCTTGATGATGACCTCGCTGAGCTGGGCATTCGCGACATGGTCGACACGGCTACGTGGAACTCTACCGGCTCAGTTAACAGTAAGACGCTGTCTGCCGACGGGATCCTCAAGGTCGTTCTAGGAGCGGTTGTGCGACGCCTTGACCGCAAGGCCACCCGTGGCTCGAGCGAGAGAAGCCGCACTTAGATGCTCGCTCAGACAAAGCTTCCCTTGTGCCGACTTGACCAATACGTTTTTGTACTTGTACCGGGTTCAGACGATGGCCGTGCCTTCATGAGCCGCTATCCCTGATCACCCGGAGGGAACCAGGCTTTTCTTTCTTGTTGCTCTTTTTCTTTGTATTTTTACTAGGTCCGGTGGTGGCACTTTGCTTTTGTACTTGATACCCATGGTGTTAACGGGCTGGATGGACGGGGAATTTCTAGAGATAGAAGCAAACCACCAGGTTTAACAGCACTGCGGTCAAGGATTAGAACTCCCGGTTCTTCAGTTTAAAACAAAACTTTGATTATTCGAAGAACTACTCGCGTCTATTACATCTTGACTGCCCCTTGCTCCCCCTCAGCTCAGATGGCTCGTCACCAGGATGAGAGGATGCCTTTTTGAAAGTCCAGGGTTCCCATCACTTGTAGTTCCTCCCTTGTATCGCCGCCGGATAGAACCGTAGCGTAAAGCCGCCAAGAGCCCCGGTCCTGTGTATCGCCCATGGCCGCAAAATAGCAAAGAAAACAGACTCATCGAAAACGTGCTTGCGGGAAGGCTAGGTCATTATCGCACGAAAGAGGCGTAAGAGGCTCTTATATCCTTCGGTGAAAAGAACCCAACGTCATGTCGAAACGGTAAAAGAGATCGCATGGCTCGGAAATGTGAGAAAGATATGGGCATGATATGGGAAAAAAAGAACATCAAGCGTGGGTCTCGTAAGCGTAAAGTTGCTCCGGCGAGAACGTATATGGTTCCTCATGATGGTGAGCCGGGCCAACTGTACATCGTAGTGATATTCGTTGCCAGAAATGTACCTTTAGTAAGGGTACGATAGCGTAATCATCGTTTCCTCGTGGATCATTGAGGTTCCGAGATTTGGTGTGCCGCTCTGTCAGGATCAAGCCCGAGAGCAGACAATACCAGGTGGGCAGCGCATCTACTGCATGCAGACTACATCAGCCAGCGAGACAGAGTGAGCCGAAATGTTGGTGCCCGTATCGTTGCGGCAGGTAACAACAGGAGTAGTAACCAGCGCAACCCGCCAGTGCTTGGCCTGGAGCTCCACAGGGTCCATGTTGGGCCAGATAGGCACCATGGACTGGCACGAGAAGCGACAGCCAACCTCGGGGAAGCGGAAGTCAAAGGTCAGGCGGCTGCTGAGGATGCGGCTTGACAGCGCCCAGGCGGCAGCGGCGACGCCTTCGAGGTCGCGGTACGTGGTGGACGGGCTGGCGCCAGGGTTGAGCAGCGGCTGGACCATGCCGAGCAGCATGTCGGTGATCTCGTCGCACCGGATCTTGCTGAACTGGGGGAACTGGTCCAGCTTGAGGATCGAGTCGATGACGCTGGCCTGGCGGTCAAGGATCGGCTGGCGGAGAGCAGCTGGCTGGCCTAGTGGTGCGCGTCAGTAGGGTGTGCGAGGAGTATAATAAGGGCAAAGCATTTACCTTGGGTTCTCTCGAGTTCCTTTTCAACTTCAATCAGTCCGTAGGTGGCATCGTTGTCTGCACCGGCCCACGCACGGGGAACCCAGACACGGTTGACGATGTAGTCGACAATGACACGCGTGACCAAGCATGACTTGGCGCTCTCATCCTTGAGGTGGAACTCGAGATACGAAACAGCCTCTTGCTCGGACAGAGGATGATAGGTCGCCAAGAGGACGGGCCAGAGGCGCGTCTGAGAGAGATCAGTCGGCTTGATGAAGGTGGGCTGGTTGGCATTGTTATCGACAAAGTTGCGGATCACAGCATAGAGGTCCATCATCTGCTCGTTCCACGCGGCAATGGTCATGTCGGTGATGTGAATGAGAGGACCCGGGAAGGGAGGTCGAGTAGTGAGCGCGCCAGGGGGAGCGTTGAACCCAGGAGAGATAGGATCACGGAAACGACCATACTTGTTGCGAGTGTTGGACGGAGCGGGCGGGTAGTAACTCTGACGCTGACCAAAGGCACCCTCGTTGCGGGAGAAGCCCTTGTCAGATGGTTGTGCATAGGTCTGAGGGTAGAACTCGGGGGCGTTGGGGCGATAGGTCCCGTTGCTGAAGCCGCGTCGCGAAGGGGCACGTCCGTAGTTGGGGTTCGGCCCAGGTCCATTCATGGGACCATTCATAGGCTGCCCGCTGAAGCGAGACTGCGAGGCAGCGGGAGGTGCCCACTGGCCATATCGGCGATCGCTTGGCATGGTCGAGGACGACCGAGGAGGAACACCATGAGGCCCGAAGCGCGGAGGCGCGGCAGAAGTAGGGCGACTCGGCTGAAAGTTACCGGCAGGACGGTGAGGCTGGATAGCGAGGTCGTTGAAAACGTGCGAGAGTCCCTTGTTCTCTGGTGGGATGCCATCGTCTCGCCCCTCAGGACGCAGCGACATGATGGACTTGTGAACGACATTCTTGTCGGGGCAAGCTTCCGCGATGGTTTCGATGGCACGAACCACAGAGTCAGGGCTGGGGTTCTTCATGACCCAGAGGGATCGTCGGCTGTTGACCTGATCCTCAAGATGCTTGATGGTGTCTTCAAGCTGCTGCACATCTTGCTCAGTCTCTGATAGAGCAGTCCGAAGGCGTGGTTCACTCACCTTGACTATGCTGTCATGGCCAGGAGTCGACTTTGCGTCATCAGAGCTGTCATCCCTGTCTTTGCTCTTGAGGGACTTGAACTCCTGGGTGAGTTGCTGCAGGTCCTCCATGATCTTGGCAACCTCAGCCTCAGCTTCCTGTCGCTTGCCCTTCTCGTTAGACAGCTCAACGCGCAGGTTGCTGATGGTGTGGTTCTGGTCATCGGCCTCGGCCTTGGCAAGATTGGCCTCGATGCTCATGCGCGCGATGGCCTTATCGGTATCCTCTTGGTCAAGGACCAGATTCATCAGGGCATCGACGAGCTGGCTCGTCTCGGTGCTGACGATCTGGCCGACTTCCTGGAGCTGCGAGACAATCTCATTGGACTCCTTGGAGGAGACACCAGGCATGCGACGCAGAGACGTCTGAATCTTGACAAGAATCTCCTGAGAGGCTCGAGCCCTGTCGAAAGCAGGCTTGACATGAGATTGTTAGTTTGATGCCGCGTTATGATTGTTATGAAGCAGCGGCCCGTTGTGCGACGACCCGGGGGAGGGCATGAAAGGAGGCGAAAAGAGACGACAAAGAGACTCGAGAACTTACGTGATTGTTGGTCATTTGCTTGATTCTTTCAGAACGAGCAGCTCCCGCAAGGGGAGTGGAAAAGTTGATGGACAACATGCTGCTCGAAGACTTCGTCGCGTCTTGGCTTTCCGTGCTAGAGGACCACTTTGACAAGACCTGGTTCAGCTGAAAATGACTGTCGAAGGGGACGCAATTCCCCTTTGTCATTATCAGTTCGAATGAATGGCCCGCGTGTTAATTGCGGCGAGGTAGCCCAGCGTGATTCGAAGGTAGGAGGCAGAAAGGGGTGAAAGGGAGAGACTGATGTGGATGTTGTTGGTGAGATGAGAGTGAATGTGAAAGAGAAGGAAAAGAGTTGAGAGAGTGTTTCTGAGCGGGCGTTCGTTCTAGCACTCGCACACGGTCAGATTTCTTGAGTGGTTTGTTTGTCAAACGAGAGACATGGGATGAAAATGAGGGCTTGGGTCCTGAGGATGGGAAAGGAGAATTCCAGCTCATCCAAGCATCATAGGAAACCCCCTCGGCGTGTTTGTCGCCCACGTTCTCAGTAGGATACGATAAAAGGAAAACTAAAAAAGAAACTCCTTCACTTAGGCTTCATTCTCTAGCAATGTTCAGACTTTGTCTGAGTGATGAAGCGGGCGTTGATGCGAACCGTAGTTCAGGTGCTGGCAGCTGGCAACGGCCGACAGATATTGATCAACAACACAGGAACCCCCATGCTCAACTGACCTCAAATAAAGCATTGGGGATTACAGAGAGCTCAAGATGAACACGAACCAAGATAATGAGATAATAACGTACCTTGGCTTTGGATAAGCTTTGGATATCAAGTATGTTCAGGGGTAAGATGACGTTCGCAAAAGATATCAAGCCCGGGTTTGATACTGTTGCTGACTGCTGCTCAATAACGTAGGGGAAGAATAACGAACAATGAAACGAACAAGCTGAAGCGTACGAACAGAGACCACGCCGGAAGTTGAGCACGGGAGAGAGGGAGTGCAAGGCAGTGATGGCTCGTTTACTCCAATGCCTGCTTCATTGGATAGTATCCACTCCCACGTGGCAATGAGGCTCGAAAGTGAGATTGAGTCGGGAGCAAACGAAACAAGGAGATCATGGCAAGGACCAGACGTTTGGCTGAGCGTCGAGACTGGGTGGGTAGACTGGTACGCTGGTGTTTGGGCGCAACTCCTCGGATCGGTCAATAGACTGATAACGTCGCTAGAGTCCGGCCTCGGAGGTTTATGATAAAAAGAGTCTCCTCATCCAAGGCCGAATGCTTGACTAGCCTGTTGAGCGTTCCATCACGTCGTTCTGTGTTGGGATAAAAGGGTCAATGTTCCTGAACACTGAGGCGGCGCCCTAAGAACACAAAATACGGAGATGTTCCAGTTGGGAATCAGAACTGAACTGGAAAGCTGGGCCTTGAAAGACTATTAGCGAGGTACCATATGTAGACGGTTCTCTACATACCTTTACTCTACAATGGCTCACCACTTCACAAGAATACAGCAGATAGGGTAAGGCAAATTACTACACTCAGCACATTATATATTGCAACAAACTATTTAGACAACAAGCGGCGAGATCTGGGGAGCTGCCCCTCCGTCATCGAAGGGGTAGGGCCATCCTATGGTTACAAGACATCAGCAGTGGACCTTGCGACTAAGCGTGTGCTGAACCTGGGAGACATTGGCCATGAATCCGGATAAAAGTGCGTGTACGTCGACGTCCAGAAAAGGCGGGAGTAAAAAGCGGGAACCTGCGACACCGTGACATAGTTAAAGAGGATGTGATGCCTTGAGCTTGTGAACCTTTTTGATGTGAGAAGAGGGCCGAGATCTTTCGTGATTGCGTTGCCAATCGGTGTGGCCTCGGGGAAATATATATAGCCGGCGGCTGCGGCAGGCTTCCGAATGAAGTGGCAGGGACTTCATGTCTGTTGATCACCAGAAAGTCTTAGTGACGCTCCTCAGCCAGTTGGTATGGACTCTGCTAACCTGCAAGAGTCCTAGAGAGCATTGTTGACAGGCCAACATTAGCTTTAGATTGCCCGAGTGCGAGAGAACAAACTGCTGTAGACGGCATCTACAACAGGGGACGCGTCGATCATTCGTCCGCCGAAATACCGGCCGTTGAGGCCTTTGATGGCATTCTCGCCGCCCTGGACTTGGTCAAATTTGAGAAAGATATCGCCCTTTGAGTTGGGGTCAACCGAGATGTGGACAACATGTCCGTACCGAGTCTCGGCCTCCTGGCGAACGTCGTCCTCGAGCTCCTTGACCCATGCGTCACCCTCTTCCCTATAAGAACGTTAGCTATCAATCTGATGAGGAGTTCGGGCTGAGACATACTCTTCAGGGTCAAACATATTGTGCAAGACAACACAGCGACTAGCCATATTGACGTTGACAGGGAATGTCTTTGTCTCCGTCTTGGGCTTCAGGACCTGTCGCTCCTCGTTGCCATTGGGGGTGGTGGTCTCATCGGTCCTGGCAAGCTTCCTCATCAACGCATCGCGACTATAGTTGTTAAAGTTGACTCCGGCGACATCGGTGTCATCTAGAGCGCTGGCACCGCCAGTCTTTTCGCTGTCTCGGCCGCCAGCTCGGTCAAAGGTGGAAGACTGAGGGCCACGTCCGCCTGAACCTGAAAACGCCGAGCCCTGGAAGGGCTGGTTCTGGCCAGAAAATCTCTGCAGCATGTTGGCAGTACTCTCAGGGGTAAACTTATCGTTTCCAAGACCGACGCGAATGGGACGACCAGCAAGATCAAAGCCGTTCATCTTCTCCAGCGCCTCTCGTGCTTGGCCTGCATCACGGAACCTGTAGTCATATTAGTTGAGAACAAAACATGATCAATAGAGGTTAAACATACTGGACAAAGCCGTAACCACGGCTGCGGCCGTTCTCGTCCTTTTGAAGCTGGACAAACTCAAGCTCACCAAAAGGCTCAAAAACAGCCTGCAAGTCCTGCTCGGTGACGTTGAAATGAATATTGCCGACATATAGACGGTGAAAAGGGATGGAGTTGGGATGCGGTCCGGAGGCTTCGGGGTTGCGGGCCTGCCGATTCTTTTCGGCCTCTGTCACTTGCACAATGACAGGAATACCTAGGAGCTTCTGTCCAGTAAGTTGAAGGGCCTGGGTCACGGATTCTTCGTTCTTGAATTCGACATAACCAACTCTATACTCATGTCAGTAGTCGATCACAATAACGGGTTCATGGTTGGACCTACCCCTTGGATCTCTGGCTGATGCGATCTTTGACAATCTGAGCCTCATTGACAGGTCCCACCTTCTCAAAGAACTCCTTCAACTCGCGAGTTCGTAAACGAGCGGCAAGCTGCTGGACAAATACAGTTCGGCGATCCCGCTCATCTTCGGTGAGCTGCGTAGCGCTGTCTGCCTTTGGGTCCCGTCGATCTTCGTCCCGGCCGCGTCCGTATTCGCGAGAGCGTCGATCGCCGCGGTCTCGTCTATCACGAGGTTCCCGGTCTTCACGAGGGCGGTAGTGGCGGTAGGGTGAGCGCGATCGTGAACGCGACCGACGCCCACCTCTGTAATAATCGCCATCTCTGTTTCGTCGTGATTGGCGGCGATCGCTATCGCGGCTTCGGCTTCTCCTCCTACTTTTGTGGCTACCAGCGTCGCTTCGAGGAGTTCCTACGTCCGGGGTGCCTCTGCGGCTTCGAGTCGCGCTATCCCTGCGATCTCGGCGTCGGCCGTGATCACGATCGCGTTGTCGGCTACCTTCTCGATCACGACCACGCTCCCGGTCTCGGTCTCTGCGATCGGGTGCTCCATCCCGTGTCTTGTCATCTATAGGGCTTTTGTTCTTCTGCTCGGTCGAGTTATTTGCAGTGGCGTCAAGGAGTGCCTCCACATCCAAGGTAGCCATGATGTCTGCGTTTGTCAGATAAGTTGAAGTAACCTAGATTGAGGCTACTGAGTGCTTTCAAGTGAGCGAAAAGCGGATAGGCTTCTGCTGGGCGTAATCGATAGTCGCAGTAATTGTCCTTCTCGGGGTGGATGAGGGAGAGATGCCTAAAAAAAGACGACTGGATCAAGCTTTTGGGCTGAGCCGAATGTTCTAAGGGTCGTGTCATCACGTGATCGTACACGTGGCATGCATTGCAATTCTCTTGTGGGGCTTCTCCGAACCCGGAGAATCACTCAGAATGAGACATGGGAACAGTTTGATTCGATGCGCAAAAACGAGTGAATTATTATTTCATTTCCGGGATAACCCTTTCCGTCGAGTGTACAATCCCAAGCATTAAACTACCTATGATAAAGATGTGTTTTCATAAACATGCCCTGCGCCTGGCATAAGCTCGTTACCATTCTTCATCATGAGACTTCCAGGCAGCCCCTCCCGTCAAGTAACTGGAACATTCTTTGTAGTTGGACAAATATGTACTGTGCGCCAGCAAAAACAAAAAAAAGGTTTCCTGGCTAACCAATATCTGCGTATGGAACATGACGACCAGTTTAGTTCGTCTTCTTGATGCTGTACTGAAGCTCGGTACCAAAGATGGTATCCCAGAACTTGCTCGTGACGCCGAAACCAAGCTCGTAGTCAAGGAAATGGTGAGCAAGATGGTACTTCTTAAGCTCCTTGTACCACAGAGGCAAATTCTGGTGGTGAAGGAAGTAGTGAGTCAGGTCGTAGCAGACGTAACCAAAGATGCCACCGCAGTAAGCAGCGGTTGCGGCATACCAGTTCTGGTAGATGACGGCATGGGCAAAGTACCAGAAAGGGGTGGCCAGTGCCACAAAGAGCGTGGGAGGCATAACCAGGCGATACTTGTCCATGGGCAGGTAGTGATGGATGCCGTGCAACAAGAAGTGGAGGGTGATGCCAACACGATTGTCAGGAAGATAACTAAAAGTCCAAGTTAGCCAAGAAACTCTAGAGGTTGGTGGAGAGCGATCACGTACTAGTCCAGATGGAATAGGAACCTGTGCAGGACGTATTCGATGATGGTCCAGAAGAAGAGTCCAAACACCCACCAGGCCGCAGTGTACAGCTGGTTGTCGTAGCCCTGGGAAGCCCGGTAGACGCCATATGCAACACACGGCAACCAGACGGTAGGAATCACCCACCAAGGGGTCTTTGAAAGAGGCTCCAGGAAGTTTCCGAACAAGGGCGCAGACTGGCCGCCCTTGTAGTGGCGAGGGCGATGAACTTGATCGAGATAGAACTCCTTGGAGAAGCCGCCGAACCAGATCTGAGGGAAGAGGGGACGACTCAGATCAAGGAACTTGTGGCTTTTGTAGTCTTGGGTGTAATCTGTCTCCTTGCTCAAGTCTTCCTCGCATGCCATGCCGGTTCGGGGGTGAATGGTAGGTTGATTCGCGGTGGCAACATTGCCGTTGGACAGCTTAGCAGCTCCGTTGCCGTTCGCATTACCATTGACATGCCCATTCACGGCCTTTGATGAGACAAGGAAACCGACAAGAGAATCGTCGAGGACGTCGTACGCAGCGTCGGAATGGGTGTGAGAGTCAGGGTCCTTGAGGATGTCTTCAACATCGCGGCCAGCGTAGTCGAGGACAAGGTCAGCACCTCCTGGGTGGTCGTCGGCGAAGTCGGTCACATCGTAGACCTTTGTGCCGATGGAGACATAGCAGGAGTCCTTGGAGTTGTGCGCTTCGACCTCTGCACGGGTGAAGGTTGGGAGCGTGCGCGACGGCATTGTGATGAGCGGCGTTCGGAGGTGTCGGTCTGTCGGTGGCGGACGGGGGAAACCAAGACGAACGGGCGACTGGACGCACAACTAGAAGACGCTCCTCGCAGCGCCAACCAGACTCAGTTCAAGCACGAGAATTGAAAACGGGTGAAAAAAAACCAGAGAGCGATTGAAAATATGAAGGAAAGGCCGGAAAGTTTATATCCATTCGATTATTAAGGAATGAAAGGGCGGCGAATGTTGATGCGCAGGGGTACAGGGGTTTTTTTTTTTAATTAGGATCCCCTCATCGAGTGGCGCTACAATGACCCCAACTCAGGCCACGGCGGATTCTTCGGGACAGGGTAAAGAGCGAGAACCTTGCTTATCTCTCGGGAAAATAACAAGTGAGACGAATTATCCTATTAGACGTTGGATGATTAGCCTCATGGGCGTTTAGGACGCACGGAGAGGTGGCTCTTTGGCTCTTGGGATGATATTATCTTGTTGCTTGAAGCTGATCGGAGCTATCTAAGTTGGCGTTTAGCGGGCGGCTTCGAGGCGCAATTTCCTATCTTGGAAACAGCGTGTTTTGGGTGTCAAGATCTTAGTGTCATCAATTGATTAGGGGGCAGAAAGGCGGATTGCCAGCACGCATCGGAATTGGTATTTCCGGATCGTTCGAGTCCAGGATATCGGAGTCCTGGGCGCCAAAGCCAAAGGCGCGTCTTGCATCCGTCTTCATGATTAATTGAACCCGTAATCAGCGTCAGGGATCATTTTCCGGATGAGCCGGATCGACCTCTACCTGTAATTCCGTGCTTTCGCGCCGGCCAATTCGGTCTCTTTCGATGCTTGCTCTTTGGTATCGATAAAATATGTCGTTGACCAAAATGTCAAAGGCTGCAGTGAGCTATCATGAGCTCCCTCCCGTGCCTTTGTTACATCAGCCACAGGGCCGAGGTTTCTGGAAAGGGGCCAGATGCATGGCGCAGATCGACTTGCACGAGTTTGGTAGTCTAAGCTTGATCCAAGCCCACCTGCGGCCACCTGGATCGTCAGCTACTTTGTGCTTATTTGTATGCCAGTGTATGAACGGGGACAGGCGATTGAAGGTTAATCAGATAACATGCTGAACGTGATTGCAGATATCCCATAAGGCCAAGAGTTTAAGTTATTCTGGAAGTAAAATAAGACTCATCATACCCGCCACGTGCAACTCAAGAAGCTATCAACAAGCACCAGTCAAAGCCAAAAAAAAAAAAAACAGAAGTTTATCTCAAAAAGGACGCCAATTTTACAATTGTTTTGTGAGCTTTCAACTCGGTCCTCATTGTTCAAACATGCCAGAAACTTTGATGATGCCCAAGGTACATACGCGGTCCTTGCGTGCGTGTGTTAACGGCTAACACGGTAAGATGACGCGCCACTCGTCTTGGCTCAGCCCGCTTGCTGAGTTTGCAAAGAGGCCTCTTGAGCCACTCCATTAACAGGTTGCTACAGTAAGGCTGACTTGTGTGTGTCGATCCTGGGGCCTCGGGTCCCGTTGGCGCACAGCAACAGCTGAAAGTGGGAATCCATCGAAGCCCAAATCGGCGAGACCAGAACTTAAAAGTGGGAGTCCCAGTAACCAGCCACAGCAAATCCGTCATCAATTAGCAGGTTGGCAGCCACTCATCGAGACCTTGCCCATCCATTCTCTACCTACTTTATCTTGCGCGCACTCAGCTCTTAAACATACCAAGGACCTCGCTTTGTTTTCTTCTCCTCAGTTTCTTTTCCCCTCCTACGATACCCGAGACGAGACCCTCAGACCTCTACCAGCTTCCCCTACTGCTATCCTGACCCTTGTATTCACGACCCCGCGCTATAGGGCTGCATCGCTACAATGCCGTCATTTTCGATGCCGCGGGGCTCCTGGCTTCTGCTGATCGCAGTATGCCTCATCCTGTTGCCCGGTAAAGCCTCAGCTTTCGGTGCTGGAAACATTCCCTCGATCGCCCAGGTTTGTCTTCACCTTTAGACCTATCTATTCCCGAGTTTACCACTGACGCGCGCAATCCGCATCCAGGTCGAAGGCCACAACTGGCGCCATGGAGGTGCGCTACCCCTCCATAATTCTCACTGTATCGCATGTTGCTGACGTCGCGTCCAGACATTGAGGATATGCTCGAGACGATCGCGTTTCTTCACGGAAAGAAATGGACTTCTATGCTCATCAAGCGTGTTTACTTTGGAAACTGGCTGCGCGATTACTCCCAGGCCGTCGACATCGGCAGCTTGAAGGGTGTCAACGCTGAAACTGTTCGCATTCTGGTAAGACGTCGCATTTGCGCCCCAAACTCGTTCGTCAAGCTGACTTGAATAACTAGGTATGGGTACTCTCTTTCATGGCCCATGGCTACGCCACGGAGGAATTCGAGGTCACCGCAGACCGCCTTGGTGTCTATCGTCCCGAGGAGCACATCGACAACCCCCTAGGCTACGGAGACGGCGTTGATGCGCGCACCTTCGATAAGCGCCTTCGTGGTCCAGTAAATCCCATAGAGGCCGAGATCGATCCTCGCACAGGCATGAAGAATTATATCTCAAACGAGAGCGGAGGTTGGGCAACAAGCGCAGGTTACCTCCGATACAGCTTTGCACGAAGTATCCATTATGGCCGCCTTTACACCAGCGGCTCCAAGAAAGGAAGAGAGGACGACCTCTGTGAGGCCCTGAGGTGCTTAGGCCAGGCACTTCACACGATGGAGGATTTCAGTGCCCACAGCAACTACTGCGAGCTGGCCCTCCGTGAGCTTGGCTATCACTCCGTCTTTCCCCACTGTGGTTCGCATACGGAAATCAACCTTCGTGGCAAGCGTGTCTTTCCTCTTGTCACTGGCACCTTTGGAGCTGTTGATTTCTTGCACTCGGTGATTGGAGAAGCCTCGGACCACTTCACTCAGTCCGAGGTTGACGAGGTCGACATTGCTCTCAAGAACGCCGAGGGCACTTCTAATAATACCAAGGGCGGCGGTAATTCTTTGCTGGGCGGCTTTCTTGGGCTCCCTTCTGCACCATCTGACTTTGTCGGCTTGGTGGGAAAGCTCCCTGGTGTTGGCGATGGCTTCGCTTCCCAGGCTAGGAGCCTCAAAGCCACCTCAGAAGCACAGGAGCAGCGAAACAGGGGCTACTCCCAAACCCGAGGTGGAGGCGACTTGAGCCGAGCCAACGCAAACCAAGTCCCTGGTATGAACCCTGACTTTGATCCAGTCAAGGTTGCTGGCCAGATCTACCCCATTCTCGAGTTCCGAGACAAGGTTGTCAAGGCCATCAGCCGCGGCATCGCCAAGGTTCCCGGCCTCGAGAAGCTGCTCGAGAAAATCAGCGAGACTCTTACGGCCTTTATCCTTGGTCTTCTCGCTCCTTTCATTCGACCCATAATCAACCAGGTCTCAAAGGTCCTCAAGGATGGTTCCTCGGGTGTCATCACCGCCAGTGCCAAATCTCAATATGAGCCTTGGGACAACCCTCGATGCTCTGACCCCACTCACTCAATGCTGTCCAAGGACCATTTTACTAACGTCCTCAACTCGTGTGCCGGTCGAATCGCCGCCACCATCCTGCAATATACCGTCCCGCAAGTTTTACCTCACGCACTACAGCCGGTATGAGCGCTAACGAACTATAGCCGCGTCCTCTACGCCTGGGAGAACCCCAGTGTTCCTGTTGACGAGGTTGTCAATGACGTGCTTCGTGCATTCCATCACCCTGCTGCCCGCGACGACCATGTTGAGATCCAGCGTGATATGTTCAGGACAGTCAAGAAGTGGGCGGATGAGCACCCTCATCGCCACGAGCTCGCTCACCTCCTCTCTTCCGAGTCCGTCAAGAACCACAAGAACCACATCCTTGGCCAGAAGACCTCAAGCCGAGGCGGCGGCGATGGCTGCAATCATGGCACTTTTGGTGCTATGTCCGAGCTTGGCGGCCACGGCAAAGTGGCGGGCTCCTTGTGGTCACAGGTGAAGACCCGCGATCTCGATGCAATGGAAGGTAAAGATGGCAACCCGGCGACCGGCTACTTGTCTACCACGCCAGCACCACCCAGCCAAGCTTCGTTTGACTACGGCCAGAACCCCAACTATGCAGGATCTGATGCCGGGTACTCGCAGCATGGTCCTCAAGGCGGATATAACGCTGGGCCACCACAGCCCTCATACGGTGGCTACGGAAGCCATCCTCCGCCACCTCAGGGTTACGGAGCCCCGCCTCCAGGACAATATGGAGGACCGCCACCGGGGCAGTACGGGGCTCCTCCTCCTCACCAATATGGCGGCCCCGGATACGGTGCTCCTCCCTCTCAGCATCCTCCTTATGGACAGCCAAGCTATGGTGCACCTCCTCCAGACCAGCGACCTCCCTCTTGGGGTCAGTATCCTGGCCAGCGTCATGGGTACTAGAAAACAATGGAAATCGTGCGTTTTGGAAATCCAATAGGGCACCGATACACGATAATTCGGGCTACGAGGTTGGCGTGGGTTGGATCGAGTTAAAGATTGGAAATGGGATTGGAAATGATGTGTGTAACGGCCGCTGAGATATCCAATACCAGAGAGAGAACAAGTCACTTTTCGTGGAGGAAGATATTCAAGTCATGGTAATTTACTTGTCTAATGACTGAAAGGGTATGAATCCCGTACGTGCTGGCGACTATGATGCTGCACATTCCGGACTAGTTGCCCGCAGGCCTTTCAAAGTAGATGTGAATAAGTGACGCTCATGATCCTCCCCAAGCGCTTGCTCTGCCGCTGTGTTTTGCTCCGTCAACTCCTGGTCCCATGCGATACAAGTAAGAAAAGCAAGAAAGTGCAGTGCTGAGATACAAGACATGCATGCTAGATGCGAAAGTTCCCTCCCGCCCGTACGGTGTCAACAACGCTTATGCTTACAATACCAAAGATTTCAAAATAAAGAATCCAGGCCTCTGTAAAGTTCAGGGCCCATCACATCTTCCCCCGTCGCGGATCCTGCGCCTCTGCGATGCGCGCATCGCGAATCTCCTTTGTGCCTAGACTGCCCAGTCCGCCCTCAGAGCGGCGCTCCCAGCCGCCTAGGCGGACAACCTGGCATGTTGCATTGTCGCCGTCGGAGGAGACTTCGGTCGCGTACTTTACCACATTGCGCGCGCCATCCTCGGGGGTGCGGGCCTCCTTGACCACGTCGACGATCTCTTGGTCGCTGAGAGTGCCCGAGACGCCGTCCGACATGAGCACGATGAAGGAGTACTGCGCGGGACCCATTTCTACACGGGTGAGCTCCGGCTCAGCAGAGACGCCGATGCGCTTGCTCTTCATATCGCCAAACGCGCGGCTGTTGGCTAAACCAGCGATGCGCTGCTCGCCAAAGCTGTCGCCCGAGACCATTGACCCAGCCGGGGCGTAGCGTCGTAGTCGTCGGCTCTCGGAGGGGCTGCTGGGGTGATGGTCGGATGTCAGGGGGTGGGCGATGCCGGTGGCCGTGTCGCAAAGGAGGATGCGGCTGTCGCCAACGTGGGCACAGAGTAGAGTGGACTGCGCAGCGGGATGCCAGAAGGGAGCGGGTGTAGGTGTAGATATAAGAGCAACGGATGCCGTAGAACCTCCTTTAAAGCGTGTCGGGCCTCCGATGCCGTGTCCTGAAGGCACGTCGGGCTTACCAAAGACCTCGTCGTTGTTCAAAGGGGTGTCGCCTACCCTCGAATCGTCGGGGTCTCTCTTCCGGGCCTGTGCAGACACGAAGTCCAGGTCGGCTCGTAAGAAGGCATATGCGAGAACCGATTCAATCGTAATCTTATGACCCTCGGCTGGGTTGTCTCTGGACAGCACAAGATGCTCTGGGTTGAAACGCCTGAAATACCCGCCGATGGTCTCCTTGTACTCCTCCACGAGGTTCTTCTCCATACGAATCGCCTTGGCAAGGTCAGAAACCTCGGCAGCCGGTGATATTGCACTATGCATCGGCGCTCCATGCACGGGCTTGTCGGGTATGATGCCGCTGTCTGCCTCTGGAACATCCATGTCATTCTTTACATCCTCGGGTCCTTTCATGTGGAGCGCATCGAGCGCCTCCCTCTTGGACACTGGGGTTTGCGACGAAGACGAAGTCGAGGATGAGGGCGGCGAGTGCTGCTGCTTGTGCTTATGATCATGATGATGGTTGTGCATGCTCTCTCGGCCTGGCTTCTTCTTGCGCAAGCTGCTCTGTAAACCGAACTCTTCTGATGCCTTCTCGATGTAGCCAGGCAGCTCGTCTCGGACGAAATCAGCGCATTGGGATCCTCCGTGGCCGTCAAATACTCCGAAATAGAAGATCTGCGGGTCTCCCCAAGCACTGTCCGCTGCTGTGGCTTCTCCAGGCTTCTGCCGCACGCTCCGAGGAGCCCTCCTCGCGAACGCAGGCAAGCTGATGGTACCAGCCTGTTCTCTATCTTCATTGTAGGGGCGACTTCCCCGGTCTGTCGCGACTCCCAGGTGATGTTTCGCTCGGCGCATTGGAATGCGCACCACAGTCAAATCTCGGGTTGACGGGATATAAGGCGGGGCGACAGCGGGGGCTGAGCCCGGGCTCGGAGTATGAGGCATTGAGGCATCGCGAGGCAGTTTGTGGCCTGGGCCTCTGACGCGAGAGTCGGGGTGGACAGAAGATGAAGGAAGATGTGTCACGAAATAGGTGTGGAATTCTCGTCGTGTTTGCGTTTCATCGGACGACGGGGTTAGTCGGCTGAAGAGCGATGTCGGATGCCTAGGCCGAGCCTGTCGAGACTTGTCGGATGGAGTCGCGCAGGCTGAATGAGCCTGTGAGTATCGCATACAGTTGCTCATGCCAGAGAGAGACTGTAACCGCTGCAGCGTGTTGGTTCTGCCATTGCGGCAGGCTGGGCGAATAGTGAGGCGATTCGGTGTCGCGGATAGTTGGGCGGCCGACCTAAGGAGCCGAACGGCGGGAGTAGTTGTCCAATCGACAGCAGGGCGTGTAAATGGAGCCATTGTCGAAGAAGAAGAGTTCGAGGAGCAGGAATTCCCAGTTCGCGATCATCAGGGTTCCTTGAAAACTCGGATCGCAATGCAGGTTGATGTCTGCAGAGCCATAGGGCGAGTTGGTTGTTGAGCGTTGGGTGCGTTAGCGGAGGGGACAAGGGGGTGAGGAGGTGGGATATCGGCGGCTCAAGAGGATGGTTTTGTCGCGAGGGCGCGGGCCAAAGGCGCCAACTGCGAGTGAGAGAGAGGGTTATGAGAAGATGGGGAGACGAGAATGTAGCCTTTCCAGTCTCTTTGGGGTATCACAGACTCCCCTCAAGGCACTCGTGTCAGCGCCAGAGAGTTGATAGAGGACCAATGATGGATCTGGCTCTGCCTTGCCGGCGGTCGAAAAGTGACGATGATGGATCTCCGACGTGGAGCTATCGGGTCCTATGGGGTCCCTATGTAGGCCGGAATCGCAGTTTAACCCTTTTTGAGCCAATCAGAGAGAGGGTCAGCTCATATCTACTGTACGCGGGGGGGGCGCCATCGGGTTTTCAGGGGCCGACATCCCGCGAAGACCGCTAATTTTCAACGACTTTTCCCCCGTAAACCTAGCCCATCAACTCCAGCCCGGTCACTTTAGGGCGGTACGTACCGCAGTCGGACATTCGGAGAACGTCATTCAACCACCAAAATCAAATTCAAGATCTTCTTATCGATCTATCGTTACAGAGCCCCTCGCTCAGCTGAGCAATCAACTTCTTCCATCCGGCTCTCGCACGCTCCAACTCATGATTTTCTAGGCCTGCATTAAGGCTGACATCTCCATGTCGACAGCATATCCGTTTCCTGGCAAATGGGCGAGTCCGAGACAGCAGCACCCGCCGATGCGGACGGGCCAGAGGCTTCTAACAAAGACCTCCCCCGTACCGTAGATATCGATGCCGCCGGCGACATCATTCTAGATGTGACTTTCGAGACTTCTGTCAGCACTCTCAAAAAGACTCGCAAAGCTGTCGTTGCAGCCAGCAAGAGGGCCGGTACCCAACCCCCCAAGCCATCAGACTTGAAGTCCAAGGTTCGGGTTGGGTATCGTGTGAGTCTGGCCGTTCTCAAGAAGCACTCCAAGTACTTTTCAAATCTTCTCTCGAACTCGCAGTTTCGAGAAGCCAGGCTCATCCTAGATGCGCATGAGCAGCTTGCGCAGTTAAAGATCAATCCAAACGAGGCAGACATCCAGGATCTACCCTGGATCCCCATCACGGATGATGATGATGCCACCAAGGCTGCCGGCAGGGAGAATGCTATGGAGGACATCCTCAGTATTATGCATCAGCGTCCTCCAACGACGTCCCGAGGCACAATGTCGTATGTCACGACGTTGGCTATCGTCGCGGACCGCTTCGACTGTGTGGCAGCGGTAGCCCGGGTTCTGAACACGGAGCTCAAGTTCAAGTGGCCTTTGACGTCCAACAAGCCTTTGCGAAGTGAGGATGGGCGACCTACAGACGTGGAGCAAGTGTTGCGCCAGAAGATCCTTGTTGCATGGCTATTGGGACAGCCGATGCGACTACAGCAATCAACCCGAGAACTGATTATGCGAGGGTCGAGTCTCTGGAGCGACTTCCATGATCCCGATACAGGCATGACTGCGACTTGGTGGAATTTACCAGATGGCATAGAGGGTAGGCTTAATATTATCAGAGCTTGATAACCTAATAGAACAGTATGCTAACCGGCCGACAGAGGAGCTTCGATACCGGCGAGAGTGTATACTCAACACCGTTGCCTCTGTTCAGCGCCACTTCTTCGCATTGTTCTCGTCCCGAGATAGACAATGCAAACTTGGATATGACTCGAGTGCGGCATGTGACTCTTTTCAGCTTGGCCAGATGCTCAAGTTCTTCATCAACAAGAATCTGCTCTTCCTCGTTGACTACAGCCCGGCCTCCATGATGACGATACCTGATCTCGCCATGATTGAGGTCGAAGAGCTCTTGTCGACACTGCAGCAATGTCCGAGTTACCAGGTCGACAAATACCACACCAACTGCGGGCTGCGTGTACGCCTTGAGCCTATATTAGGTTACATGAGATCCATGCTCTCCGCCAATGTCATTGCGATACCATATGCGGACTGGAAGAAGCGACGAGCCGAAATTTCTTGGCTATCTTTGAGAGACAATGTTTCCAATGACGACGACAATCCACCCAAGAGATTTGCATTCACAAGAGCCATTGCAAACGATCAGAGACTACGATATGAAGGAGCACTCTACGTGGACCGAATGGCTAAAGCCATGTTCCTGGCAGAAGAGTGGGATTGGACTCCTGAAGGATGATGTAGAAAGACAAGACTTGCTTGTTAAAAGGCTGCGTATTTTGGATAATAGACTGAGATAAACTCAAGAAGGTTATAGAAAGCGACCCGAATCTCAAAAGATTTACGCGCCAGATGCGCTTCCATTTGTCCTTTCGCCCTCCTACTTACGACGAGACGGTGGTGGTCTTCTCAGTAGGACTGTTCTTGGCGGTTGAGCTGACCTGGCTCTCGGCATCATTAACAGGAGCAGGAGCCTTGGCCTTCGTGAAGGGCCAGCGACCATGGGTCTCATGGAATCGCATGACGATGAAACCAACCATAACACAGATCCAGTACAAGTTGTACGATATGACAGAGCCATAGGTAGCCGAGTTGGTCCAGCCCAGGATAGCGTTGAAGATGCCCCAACCGTTCTGGTTTTGATCGGTGGAGGTACAGCACTTGAGTAGTGTCAGTGGATGATGAAGCAGATTTCGAGAGATATTGACTTACATTAATGTGCCAGACACTCTGGTCAATATCATAAGAGCCAGGACCATTGCCGAACTCGGCAGCCTCACCGCCAATGTACTCGTTCCACTTCTGTTGCTCGAAACTCCAGACGGAGCGGGAGAAGAGACCGGCGCCGACAAGGTACAGAAGACAGGTCGAAATAACAAGGAACACTTGGAGCTTCGCGGTCGAACCACCCCTGACATTAAGTCAGACTTGTACTCGGGACTTGGAGAGCATGAGATAGGAACTTACTTGTACAGAACGTAACCGACGAAACTGCCAGCAATAAGACCGACAATAGTGGGAAGAGGAATCGACTTGGCCGAAGCAGAGAATGAAACACCAGCCACGAAGACGACCAGCTCAATACCCTCACGGAGAACGGTAATGAAGGGCAGGACGAACATGGCGTACTTCTCGGCCGTCTTCTTGAACCAGCCCTTGGAGCCAGCCTTGACGGGTGACTCGAGGGCCTTGGCAAGCTTGAGGCGCCATTTCTGCTGCATCTTACCAATGCGAAGCAGGGCAGCACCCATGACAGAGATTACAAGAGAGGCGAAGAGGCAAAAGGCACCTTCATAGTAGTACTCGTTCGCCTCCCATGAGTTTCTGCCAACAGTATAGAAAACACCGATGAGAGCGGCGGCGACAACCATGCAGATGAAGAAGCCGATGCCCACACCAAGCCAGATCTTGAGGCTACAGTCAGTATCATGGATCTTTTGAGAGGTTGAAATAAGGGAGGGTGGCTGACCTGGCGCCTCAGCTGCTTGTACACCTTGATATCGCCATCGGGGCCACCAAGGGTTTGCTTGAGGAAAGCAAGCAAGACGGAGACGATGATGACAGTCTCTAGAGTCTCTCGAAAGACAACGAGGAAGACGGGAACCGCAAAGACATCGACAGCCATGACGGAGATTGTTGGCGCAGTGCGGGTTTTGAGGAGCTGTATCGGAATCCAGACGAAGAGGGGAGAAGACTCGAGCTCGATATTAAACAAGGCTCAGAGCAGATGCAGTAAAGAGGATAAAAAAGCATGGGAAAACAGACGAGGGGTGGCAACGGGGGGATATTGTGCTTGAGGTTACACCTCGTCCTTGTGGGTGTGTGCGATGGTGGCTCCGGTCTTGACTAGCGGCTCAAGGTAGCGGTAGGCTTGATCTGATAAAGGATTAAGTATCACGGCCGCGGATCAGATAATCGGGATCGGGGTTGGTGCTAAAGTAAAGAAGCAGGGAGAAAGAGGCGAGAGAGAGAGGAAAAAAAAGCCACGGAACTTTGTATTTTACTCTCCAGGCTAGTTACCGAGACAAGTTGCATCTTTACGACCATCACATGGTTTAAGCATAGATCCGTAGCCTACAGAGAAGATGGCAAAAGAACAAGGCTCCTCCCATGGCGTCTCCCGAAGACCGGCGCGATGGGAACGGACCAATCCCGGCCGAGGCAAGTACTGCAAAGGCGATGCTAGAAAAACGGGCGATCAACAGGCCTCTCTGATGGGGTCTGTGGCTTGTTGCTAGCAGTCGACGCTCGGCAAGGAATTGCCGTGACGTGGGATGTTGAGAGGGGGGGTTCGTTTAAGCATGAGTGAAAAGCATGTTTTTTGCCAGAGAAGTGGGTGTCGTAGATTTCCCGGGTACCTTATTAGATTAGAGTCTCTGGCTATTTTGCTTATTCGGTTGTTGCTCGAGGTGAAGGGCATCCCTGGAGGATCTCGACTGAGGTCTATGGAGACCCGTAGATGGAAGCTGTACCGGTATCTGTACGCAAGAGACACCTGATTTTCGCTTAGGAGCACTGATAAAGTGTGAGCTCACTGCGTCATGTCTTGATTTACGAATTGATTGATATGATCTTCGGATCTCCTCGGACGGTGTGGCACATTGTCCGATATCGTGTATGTCTAAACGAGGTGCAGAACAGAGGCATCGAATGACTGACTTGCAAGTCGAAGCTATTGAAGGATCGACAGAAAGAGCCATGGACAAAGGTCATGCGACAATGCTGTACTACTAGTATCTAACGTCCAGGTTCCATGACAAGAGGGCCCTGTCGACTTACCCCACAGTCTATTAGTTTGGTTTCTGGCAGGATGAGGGTCTACTAGATACTGTACGGGGTCATCCCGAATGCAGCATTTGTTGAAATTGAATCATGGAAAGAAGCAAAAGGGCCAGTGGTTTAAACCGCGGTTCTTGCGGTTACATTTCTGCATATTGGTCTGTTGGTGGGTGTTGGCGGCACTTCAGCCGCAGCATTACACCCCTACAGTACCCCCGGACAAATGGGCGGCCGACAAGCCAAAAAAGCACAAGCCGGCAGACGGGGCTGACCTCGTGTTTTCGACTCGCTGGGGTTAGAGATCAATCTTATCAGATCACACGAGATTGCAAAATCAATTTTGGATATCGGATCACCAGTGTCCATTCCCTCCAAGAGACAAGGCCGAGAGAAGCCAGACACGAGTAGAGGCCCGGAACAACAGATCAGAGAGAAAAACATCCATCAGTCTTTGCATTCTTGTACCAACAGATGTCTCAGCTGTTAGCCCACTCCCTCGACTCATGGATTGGCTTCTCGACCGTTGACGAGGTCCACTTAGAGTCGTCTATCGACCGCATCTCGAACTCGTGGCTGGGCAGCTCGGCTTTTGGCGTGCCGCGAGACCCTCTTTTCAGGGACCTTTGGGCAGAGTACGGAATGCACAGGGACTGACAGGGCAGACAGGACATGTCCAGCATTGCCGTTGCGGACCCATGCAGGCGCCGGTCTGCCCCATAACCCACGCCGCTGGGCGAGGAGGACTCGATCGCCGAGACTTTCAGCTCGCTGATGGATGTGGGTGACCCGTCTTGGCACAGGATAGGGCAGACGAGTAAGGCATGGACATGGTCATGACAGGGTTTCCCACAGACTCCATTATGGAACCCCCAGACACGAGGTTTTTCGCAGGGATAGGTACCTACTACGTAGGCGGGGGACAAGCTTCAGACCAAGCTTCTCCGTTTCTACCCATATGGATACATGATCCACCATCGTCTGTGCCGGACAAACAAGGTGGCACCACCAAACGAGGTCAATATCCTTGTCGAGGTCGGTAAAAACGAATCACATCTCGAGACACGACTTAGCGGCCAGAGAAAAAAAAAAGGTTGCGATTGATAAGATTGAGGCTACGACAGGTGGGCCCACTTTTTGACGATATAGACTAGCTAAACTCCAACCACTTGGTTTGCTTCTCTCTTGACACTTACACCAACAAAGATGCACCATCCGACGGACCTCAAGCCCCCTCAAGCCACAACGGAGCAACATCTGCTCATCTTGCCCGTCTTCAGTGCAGCTTAACTGACGCTAGCATCGGTTGATCCGCCGCCGTGGTTCAGCGGACGGAGACGAGCACACAAGCACACAAGTTGACAGGTTTTCATCGACTCATCCAGGGCGTTATTGGCCCGTGAGGGATTTCACCGTCTCATCATGTGGTAGCTCCGAGTTTAGTGCCGCCGGCATCGCTTGTGCATCGTCTGTCCTTCTCTTCTCGCCTCTCATGCTTGTCTTTCCTCTCGCGTGGATGGCAACACGCATTGTGGGACCCAAAGAGCTTTCAGCTAGCAAATGCGTCTAGGATGATATTGGGCGCTTGACTCGCCACCTTTCTTTTTCTTCGTCAGGGTATCATTTATCAATCTTCTGACGCCGGTGACAACGCAAACCTTGCCTCGACGTGGGATGCTACTACGTAGCACATTCTCCCTTTCCCATGCCCGTGAGCTGATGGTCGCATTTACACACCCTCCCTTCCGCCCCATCTAATCTATTTCGTCTTATCCATCTCATCAGTGGTGTCTAGCCCGCTTCGTTCCATCCCGAACCACGGCGGACGAACTGTGGGACGCTATCGTCTCTTGTCTGCCACTCTTTGTCTGCAAGCTCTCTATTTACCTACTTAGATTCATGAGCTTATTTCCTCCTCTCTCTCTTCTGGCTCCTCCTTGTTCCTCTCTCTATCCTTGATATTCTCTCCTCCTTTCATGGTATTGAGCCCGAGGTAACCTTGTTCCTCTCCATCCTCCACAATGCTCTTCAGCTCTCTACCATATGCGGCAGCATCGCTGCTTGCCCTTCCTCAGCTGGCTGCTGCGGCGACAAAGAAGTTTGACTTTGATATTGGCTGGGTCAGAGCAAACCCCGACAATGCTTTTGAGCGTGCTGTTATTGGAATCAACGGCCAATGGCCCGTTCCTACCATCGAGGTCGATATTGGCGACCGGCTCATTGTCAACGTTAAAAACAACCTCGGCAACCAGTCCACCTCGCTGCACTTTCACGGTCTCTACATGAATGGTAGCACGCATATGGATGGTCCTGCTGGTGTAGTTCAGTGTCCCATTATCCCGGGCGGATCTTTCACATACAACTTCACCGTAAGAGAATCTGAACCTTGGACAATTTTTCAACATGAGACTGACACCCGCACAGGTTGAACAGCCGGGAACATACTGGTACCATTCGCATACCAGCGCCCAATATCCGGACGGTCTGCGCGGCCCATTCATTGTTCATGACAAAAAGTTCCCCTTCAAGGACGACTATGATGAGGAGGTTGTCTTCACCCTCTCCGACTGGTACCACGATGAGATGCGTGTTCTCATCCCCAAGTTCATGGCCAAATCGAACCCGTCCGGCGCCGAGCCAGTCCCCCAAAATGCCCTCATGAACGAGACCATGAACTTTACCCTCTCTGTAAAGCCAGAGACTACCTATCTCTTCCGTACCATCAACATGGGCGCTTTTGCAGGCCAGTATCTTTGGTTTGAGGGCCACAAGATGCGCATTGTTGAAGTTGACGGCATCTATACCGAGGCTGCTGAGGCCGAAATGATTTATCTCTCTGCTGCCCAGCGTGTCAGCTTCCTTGTCACCACCAAGAAGGATACCTCCAAGAACTTCCCCATTGTCGCCAGCATGGACACTGTGAGTATTCAAAAGCCCACCGCAAGTCTTACTTGAGAAGAGCCAGAAGCTAATTATCCACTCTATAGACGCTCTTTGACGTTCTTCCTGCTGATCTTAACTACAACTCCACTGGCTGGCTCGTCTACGACGACTCTAACGACCTCCCAGACGCCGCCACCGTCGAGAGCCTCGACCCCTTCGATGACATGACCCTTGTCCCCTATGACAAGATGGAGATCCTCCCAGAGCCCGACCGCGAGGTGGTCCTCGATGTCATGATGAACAACCTTCACGACGGCAAGAACTACGCCTTCTTCAACAACATTACCTACACCCCAGCAAAGGTCCCTACTTTATACACGGCCCTCAACGCCGGCGAGAACGCCGAGGACCCCTCCGTCTATGGCACATACACGCATTCCATGGTCCTCAAGAAGAATGAGATCGTGCAGCTCGTTGTCAACAACCTGGACTCGGGCCGTCACCCTTTCCATCTCCACGGCCACGCGTTCCAGTCCGTCTATCGTTCCAAGGAGGAGGGTGGTATCTGGGCGGACGCCGATGTCACCGAGAAGGACTTGCCCAAGACCCCTATGCGACGCGATACCCTCGTCATCTACCCCAATGGCAACATTGTCATGCGCTTCAAGGCCGATAACCCGGGTATGTCCAGTCCAGGTCTCTTAATCATTATGAGAGACGCGAATACTGACTCTTCATAAGGTATCTGGCTCTTCCATTGTCACATTGAGTGGCACGTCGTCTCGGGCCTCATTGCTACCTTTGTCGAGGATCCTCTCGCCCTCCAAAAGACCATTGAGATCCCCAAGGACCATCTCGACGCCTGCGCCGCAGCCAACATGCCCACTGAGGGTAACGCCGCCGCCAACACCAAGGACTACCTCGACCTCACTGGCGAAAACCGTCCTGCCCGCGACCTCCCTGCTGGGTAAGTCAATCCTCGCCTCCTACAGATCCACTCGTTGTATAGCATGTCCGCTAACGAACTATCCTCAGCTTCACTCCCCGAGGCATCGTCGCCCTCGTCTTCAGCTGCATCTGCGGCATTCTCGGTGTCGCCGTCGTGGCATGGTACGGCTTCGCTGCGGCCCCTGACTCGGCCAGCGCTGGCGCCCTCGGCGCCGGTATCGTTGACGGCAGCGATTCTGGCGACTCGCACCCCACAAACAAGGGTCCTCAGGAATTTGTTGCTGCGCCAGGCAGCACGGGTAGGCATTAATTTGCGGTGGTTGATATTGGTAGGAGGAAAATGCGCATGTTGGCTCCTAGCTGCACGCTGGGAGAGACGTGAAATATTGTGCTTTTGAGTTTGAATATACCATCTCGTTGATCTGTTCGCTTATACATCGAAGGCGTAAAGCCCTTTTCCTTCAGTGGAATCTACTTGTCAGCCTCAACTCTCAGTTCGCGTCAAGCTCAATGACTACAAGCTCATGTGCACGGGGCTGGGCCATAGCGATAAGCCCATTGTATTCGCCAATATCTGCTCATTACTCCTATGAGTAGCTAAGCTCTTCTTTGCGCCCATTACTTCATAATTTCATCATGAGAGCTTTCAGGATATGAAAAGGATGTAGTGATGTTGATCAGTTCCAGCGAGTGTATTCGACATCCGTCTACAATTAATAGGATATAAACAAAAGTAGAAAAGAAAAAGAAAGACCAGAAAGGGTTCCCAAAACGAGGGCCCGAGGAAGTATGTGTACAACGAAGTCTACAAAGTTCACCCGCTAGATCCCAAGGAGAAAGATTCCGTGATTATCTCCTCGGCAGCCAGCGTTTGCCATCCTCTTTTGTAAAGATGGTGCAAGTTGCCAACCTTTTACCCAGTGATTTCCCTTCCCTTCCTTTTAGAGTCGGGGTCATCAAAACCGCACCACCTGCGCCGAGTCATGCATACTTTGGGGGATCCGTGTAATGCCCCCCCATAAGATTTCCCTAGTAGTCACGTTCCGTCAAGGCGGAACGTCATCGAAGCAGGCTCGAGGAAAACGGGCTGTGCCAGTTTGTTGCCCGGCACCCGTAAACGTCGACAAAAAGTAACAAGTACGAAAGACGTAGCAAGCCGAAAGACGACCTCCGCCATCTCGCTCATATCGCGACCGAAGTATGAAGACGGCCGTTCCGGCAGAATCCCTCCAGCTTTAAGCGGTCTTGGGCTTGGGCCTGGGAAGACCCTTCTCCCTGCGCGCCTTGATGTCGACCTCGGCGAGACCTTGGCTGGCGTTATAGAGCTGAACGCAGTTGATGAACTGCTTGGTGAACATAAAAGGGAAGCTGACGCCGGCGATGATCCATGGAACAGTTGAGTCCATCTTGTTGGCACGAGCGAGCTCGAGAGCGGCAGGGCTAAAGGGATCGGGGAAGATGTGTGCCAAGATCGAAGTGTTGACCTGAGCACCAGCCTGAAGCTCGGCACCGACTGCTTCAACAGGCTTGATGAGGTAGGGGGAGACTAGAGGCGAGGAGAAGCAGAGGAGGTAAAGACCAATGAAGAACAACTCGTTGAGGGCGCAAAGGACGAACAGAACAGTCTAACAGCCATTAGCGATCAAGGTAAATGTGTGGGCGCTTCCATAATGAGCATACCTTATTGGAGTAGTAAAGGTTGAGTAGCCAGTTCTCGCTCGCGTCGATGTTCTTGTGGCTCGAATCGACGCCAGAGACGACGAGGGTAGCATACATGTGCATATAATGGCTAGCGAGGTCAAGGGCGATCAGACCCTGGAAAACGATGGCCCATCGAGGGAAAGCTGAGGACAGGAAAACGATCAAGCAGGCCGTGGTGCAGCGATCGGTGACCATATCGAGGACAGCGCCGAAGCGAGTGGACTGCTCGTAGACTCGCGCGAGATAGCCATCGAGGGCATCGAGAAGGCATGATACACTGTAGAGGCCAGAGCACGTGCGAGGATGGAGGGGCATGTAGTAGAGGGATGCGATGGCGAGGACGATACGAGCGTAGCCTAAACGCAGGGTGTTAGTCATGTTCAGAGCTTCAGGGACTCGGGGACGCATCATACCGACAAGGTTGGGGTAGAAGAGGAAGATATTCTCGCGAGGGCCCTCGTCCGGGGTATCCGGGGTCTGGCGAGCAGCGCCGTTGGTGTTGACCTTGACTTCGCGATCTGAATCAGAGGAGGAAGAAGCGGAGTTGGGAGATCCGTTGGCCTTGGCGGCCTGTCGTCGAGTTCGTGGGCTCATGGTGTTGAAGAGTATGTCGAAAGCTTTAGAGAGTCGTGACAGCAAGTGTGGCTTATCATGCGCTGCTTGGATCGAGATAATCGCAAGATTCTGCGAAAGGGGCAGGGATTACTTGGCGCTGTTGAAGCTATCGTCCGGATGGCGGATCCAAAGGAAGATGTGAGAGCAGCAAAGGCGTGACTTGTAAGAGGGCTCGTTAAAGAGTAAAGGAGTGGATGAAAGGGCGAAATCAAACAAATAACCCTGGTCTGTGGTTAAAGTGTTAAAGTGTGATGACAGCAGGAGGCAGTAGCTTGGAGGCTCCCTTTTCCATGGGATGCTGTCGCCAAGAAAGGGCAGGGGGGCTTTTTCGGTAGACTCGGGCGCACTAACGGGCCGTTTAAAGCTGTTGAGCGTGTTATTGTGAGAGAGCTACGTGAGGATATACACCAAGCTTCGGCTTATTGGCGCTAAAACTAACACAGTCTAAGCCCACTCAATCCCCTGAGCTGCCAGTCAGCACGGCGGGGTCCACTTGAAAAGGCTGACGTTTCAAAGATGCCAACACGCAACACTCATGATGATCACGTACGACTTGCCATTTGGCGGTCGAAAAGCTAGGCTTTTAACAGGTAAAGAGGTAGACGCTGGCTGTGACTCGTGCGACATGTGTTGTCAGATTGCACCATGATTTGGTCAAAGGCATCGGTCTAGCCAGGCTAGCCCTGACGTCGCATCGCATCGCATCGCAAAGATAGCAGGGCAGATAGATAAGAGGCTGATTATTTTAGCGGCCTTATCGCTCAGAGATAACAGAGCCATCATGACGGCTGTTGCAGTCTGGCGTCACAACGACAACGAAGAATGACTGTGGCGTGAGCTGACATTGAATGACATTCAACTCTTTAGACGTTTCCAACTGGCAAGGTTCATAGGTACAGACCTACAAAGTATTATCTTATCAAGTATTGACTTTATTGCACCCAATAAGGGGATCAAGGAGCAAGAAATATTTTATGAGCCTGTTTTACAAGCAATTGCTACCTTGATGGTCTAGCCACAATACACGGTCAAGGTTCAACTCAAGCTCGACAACATGTTGATAGGAGATAGCACCTTCACAAGTCCACCCAGCTCAACCGAATAGCGACTACGCAAGAACCTCGGTATAGCAGGCTGTTGTTGAGACGCATCGCTTCCCGTCTTTATAACCACCTTATATTTGACAACGTTCTGTCTGTCTGTATGTATTTGGCAGCTATAAGCGCACCACATGGATAACTCAGCACGTCTGCTTGGCCATGTCATGACTAGATAGACTGGCTTGGCCAAAGCTAAACCGGTCATGTTTCTCGCGCTCTTGCCTGCCCGGACAAACTACGGTTAATAGCGAGACCGGCATGTCGTGGGGTTTGCCGACTCTAGCAGCGTCGTCGCGCAAACTCAATTCAAGCCACTCCCACCATCTTTGCCCTTCCCGCGTAAGCTGTTGGCTACTGTACGGGGGACAGCTAATCAGCGCAGATCGATCAACTAAGCCGAGATCAATTCACTGAGCCGAGATCAAGGACTGGCATCATGTTGGTGTGATTGGCTACGCTAGGTCTATCAACTACAGTCCATAGATGTTGATCCGGACGACTCCCGGAAACTCTCCGCGGCAGCTCTTTTGAACCCCGACTCGTCATATTGATAGACGTGTAAGCCGAAACCTGCGTATGGAGCACTAGCACGTAACAAGTACGCGACAAGGGGTAAGAAGGTGCTCAACGGGAGACTACCAAGGCTACAGAACCAGAAGAGGAAACGCTCTATCACATCTCATTTCAAACAAAACCTCTTTCCATAAAGTTGAGCTCGAGCACGGGGGTGCCGGACAAGGGAGAGCAGGTTTGCGGGATGGCCGACAAGACAAGCTTTGGCAACGGCATGGCGACATGACACTTGACCGCAAAAGTATTGAGTGCCTAAGTGCTTGCTTAAGCCTGCCTGCCTCATCGAGCCAGGGATCGGTCCGGTCGGTGCGAGGTCATTTAAATGTCTCAAGCAAACAGGGCAAGGATCAAGAGTCTGGGGAACGGCGGATGCGGAATCCCGGCGACGATCCCTCTCCAGCGCTGCTTGACGCGATAGCTTTTCTGGGGGAGGCAAATTTGAATGCCCCAGACGGCAACGAGGGAGCTAAACCGCCTTGGCCGTTGATCGATCAAGGAAGCTTGTTGCCTCAATCGTCGTCCCCTGTGAGCATTGGGCCGCGGTGCCTTGCATCAAAGGATGTCACTAGCCCGCTAGTCCCTCTGGCTTCACTCTTAGACTCTGCATATCTGTCGCCGGCTGCTTCTCGACCTCGAGGCCATGACCAAAGGGATGAGTAGGGAATGTCGAGATATCCATCCTCTGGCCCGCAAGGTTACAGTCCGAATCGCAGCTCGGGCCCCCGCTTTCTTGCGCTGCCGCACCAAGCCCGAGGATACGGGCATGGCCCCCGCCGTCTTGGTCCCGTTTCGTCTCATCTCATCCGGCGGTCGAGGAGCCGTGGAGCCGTGGCTTAGACTTGGGATGGTGCCGCGACGGGTGGTTAACTGGCTCCGCTCCCAGGGTTACTTGACCGACAGTGGGCGTCCCAAGACGGCCAAGCCATTGCAAGGCGAGGATGCAGTGACCTCTGTGGATCACAGGTCGTCCATTTACTACGTAGTAGTCTTGTCCGCCGGCTTGAGGGGCCGGCTTCACTCTCTCTTGGCTCGGTCCTCGAGCAAAAGCCCCCTGGGCTTCTCCAGCTGGTGCATGTCGCCTCAGTGGATATTACCTTGACCATGGCCTCGGCCTGTTGTGGACAAAATGCCTTTGGATCTGCTGATAGACGCCTCTGTGGATTCATGTCTGGGCACAAGGGAAATGTTCCGGGAGCCCATCCTGACTAGCCTGTGTATTGACGCCGATCCCCCTCTGTCCATCATGGAGCCTCATCCCTCGAGCTTGAGTGGTTGTTTAATCTCCTCCTTTCTTCAAGCCCATCCGCATGATAATGCTTGGCTCCGCAGGAAACCATCTGGCCTCATCTTTGGCTCCTCCAACAAGCTTTCCGCCTTTCTAGTCGCCGCCCTCTCCAACTCCATCAACTCTAGTCTTGCCCCACGACACACGTCACTGGTAGCAGGGTCTCGCTATGCAGGCATGATGGGGCATGAGGGGCCATTAACGCGGAGGGCACTGGACGGGGGACTTTAGGGCTATGAGAGAATTTGCTGCCTCCGCTTTGTCGTGAGCTTGAGTCGGGTATCAATCGATTAAATGTGACCCAAGGTAGGCTGTGTTGACTTGTCTCTTCTCGCTGTCTCTGACACCAGAAACAACTCCCGGACCATTCTCTAGACCCTTTCCTCTACCCTCCTTCGCTTGTCCTCTAACAAACAAGCAACCTCCAACAAAGCGTACACAAGCTGCGCAAGCCACCTCAAATAGCGACCCCAAGCCCGATTCATCTGCTAGGAATACCTGAAACTTGTTAGTTGTAGTAGAGTTAAAAGTGATACAAAGCATAACGAGATTGGTGTTTCCATACAAGGAGAACATCTACAACGCAACTGGTCGCCTCTTTCAAGGCACAAGCTCTAAAAGCACAATCCCTGTCATTTTGCTTGCCCTGCGTTTGAGCCTCGGGCGACTTGTCTTGTGGAGGCCCTAGCTTCATCCTAGCCTCTTGCTCTAGCCTCTAGCATTGCATTGTCGCCTCGCAGCCGGCCGGCCCATTTCATTGAGCTGTGGATCGTTACTTTTCACTTTTTTACCAAGCGTCTTCCCGCTCTGTCGCGGATCAACTTTCTTTATTATCCTTGACCTTGTCCTTATCACCTCCTCCTCTCCGCTTCCTCCGCTTCCTCCTCCTACTCGCTCCGTCACTCATAATCCTCGTCATTTCGCCTCCTCCTTGTTCCGCCTCTATCCTCTATCGATCGATTACTTCACACCGGTCGAGGTCCTCCTTTACGTCTCCGTTTTCTGATCTCTCCAGCTCCCCCTCCACAAAACCGCCACTTGGGCCAGATCGTCCTTCCAGGTCATCCGTTTAAGTTACGCGACACCAAGACCAGCTAGCTAGTAGCCTGCCATCCCGAGGCATACATATCCTTAGGCGCAGCTTATCTTTGCTCGGTCCTACCAGTGTTTACAACCCGCCTCTCTCCGCCCTCTAATCCACTCGAGCTACTCGTCGTCTCGATCGCATCATGTCGTCGCATCCGTCGCTCAAGGCGACGTTCGCCAGCCGGGCCGACTCGGCCACCCATCCCCTCAACCGACATCTCTTCAAGCTTATGGACCTCAAGGCCTCGAATCTTTGCCTCAGCGCCGACGTCGCAACGGCTCGCGAGCTCCTTTCCCTGGCCGACAAGATCGGCCCCTCCATCGTCGTCCTCAAAACCCATCATGATATGGTCACTGGCTGGGACCATGATCCCAAGACGGGTACTGGTGCTAAGCTGGCCTCGCTTGCCCGCAAGCACGGCTTCCTGATCTTCGAGGACCGCAAATTTGGCGATATTGGCAACACGGTCGAGCTGCAATACACCAGCGGCTCAGCACGCATTATCGAGTGGGCACACATCATCAACGTCAACATGGTTCCTGGCAAGGCTTCCGTCACGTCGCTATCCAATGCTGCTGCCCGATGGCTCGAGCGATACCACTACGAGGTCAAGACATCCATCAGTATTGGAACCCCTACGGCTAGTCTGTTGGATGAGGATAGCGAGCGTTCAGATGCCGAGAACCAATACGAGCAGCCAGAGCTCCCTCGCGCGGAAAACGGCCGCAAGGGCAGCATCGTCTCTACAACCACTGTCACCCAGCAATACGAGTCGGCCGATTCACCGCGCCATGTCAAGACAATTCCCGAGGGCGATGAGGCGGTATTTCCCGGCATCGACGAGGCGCCCATTGAGAGAGGTCTGCTCATCTTGGCACAAATGTCGAGTCAAGGCAACTTCATGAACAAGGAGTACACACAAGCCTGCGTTGAGGCCGCGAGGGAACACAAGAGCTTTGTCATGGGGTTTGTCTCTCAAGAATGCCTCAACTCACAACCCGACGATGCTTTCATTCACATGACACCTGGCTGCCAATTGCCCCCTGAGGGCGAGGACGAAAACGCTGCGATCAAGGGAGATGGTAAGGGCCAACAATACAACACACCACAGAAAATCATTGGTATTGCCGGTGCTGATATCGCCATCGTTGGCCGGGGTATAATCAAGGCGAGCGACCCTGAAGGAGAAGCTGAACGATACCGATCCGCAGCTTGGAAGGCATACACTGAACGGGTTCGATAGTTGGACGTCTGAGTTGAATGGACACGAGGGCGAGCAATGCACTGCTCAATGAGTGTCGGTATATCTAGCGGCATTTGCAATATCATGACTGTACGGAGCAACTATGGAAATTACCTGCTTACAAGAACGAGTGAGGGATGATATCACAATGGCCTCAGCTCCTGTCCGAGCGCACAGCTTTGACATGAAGTCTGGTGTTTTATCTCCACACTTTTGACAGGGCTGAAATCCAGGATTAGGTGATGATGGCGGTGGTCCGTTAAAGCCGGTTCGGCCGGGGGTCCCACCTCGTGACGCCAGGCTATTGGGGTCAGACTCAGCTCAATAAGGACCTGAGAATAAGCCTCAAGCTGTTAAATCGAATCATGTTTTTACCCCTTTCCATATACCAGTGTTACTGGTGACAGGGACAGCACTCACCTTGCAATTGATGTCTTCTTACCTGATCTCTCCAATAAGCGATCATGACAACAACTCGTGGAGATAGTCATGGTCCCCGCGTAAGAAAGAGACGCCGAATCGTCATCTCATGCACTGAATGCCATCGCAGGAAGCAACGGGTCCGCACGGCTGATTCATAGTGTCGAAGCGGTTGCTGATTCTGTCACAGTGTGATCGAGAGTTGCCGTGTGGAAATTGCAAGTCCAGGAACAAAGAGTCTGTGTGTATCTATGAGATAGGTACGGCAACGGCCAAAGAAGATCGCCAGCAGCACCAGCAGCAGGCAGCAGATAAGCTTGCGGAGTCTTCGCCGATAGACTCAACTGATTTGACCGAGGATGGAGTTGATGAGCCTCTGTCATCAAAGGCGGCTGATTGGGGCTACGCCCACAACGGCTTGTCAACCATGGGATTCCTCAAGCAGATCGAGACAGCAACCGACGGCGAACAAGGATCACCGCTCTCTAGAGCTAAATCACACGATGGGTCCAGCAACTCACCAGAAGAAGATCTTACCCTAAGGGAAAAGTTCAAGGGCCTTATCCGCCAGCTCCCCGCCAAAGTCTATATCGACAAGCTCGTCGCCATATACATGCGCAGCTTCAACTGGCAGTACTATTGCATCGACCCGGATGTTTTCTACGCGCAGTTGAACGAGTGGAACAGTCTACCATTCTCAACATTATCCAGCATTGGGCCGCGTGGGTTGAACCCTGAAATGCGTGCGTTCCCGGCTTTGGTGTTTCAGGTCATTGCGACGGCGCTGCTTATTCTGCCAGAACGCCCAGATCCGACGTTTGACGCTCTCAAATATGCTGGTAGTATGCGTTTTGAGGATCTCGCGGTGGATTATAGCGACTCTGGACAGGCGATCGTTGATCTCCTAGGGAAGAGGCATCTATCGCTAGCGACGGTGCAGGCACAATTCTTGAGAGCATCGTTTTTCAAGTATACGGCGAGGGTCACTGAGGCGGCAAGTCGCTTGATCAAGAGCAAAAAGAAGACGTGCTAATTTTTCGAGCAGTGGCACACTATATCCGTTGCAATCCGCGATGCACAGGATTTGGGCATGCATCGTGATGGCTTAGATCCTAAACCCAAAGACTCCAGCGTCGAGAGCGTTCTGGAAAATCAATGGTTAATTCAGCGGAGGAGGAGGGTATACAACCTGCTTGCCATATGGGACCTCAACTGTGCGCTCGTACTCGGACGACCTGGGACGGTAGATTGGAATCAGGTACTTCCCACGCCCCCTGTCGATGCGCCTATACCGCAGGATCGCAACAAGACTCATGTGATTCCTCGCGGAGAGGACGACCATCCGACACCGATAACCAGACATCTATGGAACTACCAATTGTGCGGACCATTACGGGCGATGCGTGACCTTGAGAACGAAGGGCCGTACCCAATGGATTTCAGCAAGGTTGACCAGATCCATCAGACTATTCTGGATCTCGATCAGAAGATGCCTCCCGTATTCCGACTGGATAACCCGGACACACGCTGGGACAACCATCCTGAGGCGCACTGGTACCAGGCAAACCGTTATTACTTTGCGCATCTCCACCATTTCAGTCGAACAGCGCTGCATCGGCCATATGTCTTCAACCGCAAGGAGAGTAGGGACGAGGCCATCCGTGCCAGTCTGAGAACCCTCGAGATTCAAAAAATGACGTTTGAGGGTTTGCCCCCAGACTCGTGGAGGAACTTTATGCTCTTCTTTGGAAGTTTCGACGCAATCGTGCTCATCGCGTCCGTCTTTATCATCTTTCCACACGAGTATGCTGAGCTCACGGAGAATATTCTGGAGCACTTTCAGTGGACTATTGAAAGGTTCTCGGCCATGCAGGAGCGTAATCCGCTGGCCAAGTCAGCGCAGAGCGTGCTCAGAGCTATTGTTGCGCGATTCAAGAGAGCCATTGCCAAAACCCAGAGCAGCTCGCCATTATCAAGGACGGCATCGAGCAGGAAGACGACGGGATCTACACCAGCGAGTTCATCCCTAGGCATCAACAACGGTTACGGGCTGCAGCCGTTACCGGCTGCAGGGTGGCTGGCCCCGTCGGCGGATAGCCTTGCTACAATGGCGCCCTTCTTTCCTACAGGGGATCTCATATACAACGACCTCATGGCGAGACCTGACGGGATGATGCTTCCGCTGGGAACTACGGGTGGTGATATCGGAAGTGGTGATCTCACATGGCAGTTTGGAGGGGATTGGGGAGATGACACGGTTTGGCAAATGTTGAATCAGTTTCCGGCTGGAGGCGAAACGGAAGTGACAGATGGAGTTTGAGGGTTTGTCTGAGAGCTTAGTATGTTATTGAGTCCTATATCCGGGGTATTCTTTTTGGGGGGGTTTTGTTGCGCTTGCTGCACCTCAAATAGTAGGACTCTAACTACATGTTGAGGCCTGATTTACTGATTGTGACTGACAAGGCAGAGTGATAACAAGCAGAAAGCCTATACCAGACTGCCAGGCCATATGAGTGGCCTCTCAAGATTCAGTGCAACGCAACAGCGGCAAGATGCTTGGTATCAGGCAACACCACCGTGACGAGGCATTCTTCGGGATGCACTTTTTCCAACGGGAGGACAGTAGCCATAAAAACAGACCAAACGATTGGACAACAGGCGATGGTGATGGTTGTTTTGACACGCAGACTTGCAGATTGCACGGCCTCTTGCACAAATCAGGCTCTGACATTCAGGGTCTGGATAGGGCCCCCTTTGGAACAGAATTGGAAACTGTTGGTGGCCTCAAGAGCTGCAGTGCTCCCATCTTTGTTGAGAGGATACACGGCATGGCTCCAATGAATTGTAGTCGAGTCCTCTGCGTGTGTACGAAAGCGTCAGTGCCTGACAGGCGCCGTTGAATGATGACCAAGCCGTGTATTACGGAACAATGGCTTCTTAATCCGTCTCGGGTAATAATAAACCTTGCTGGTGATAGCCTATAGAATCATCAGACATTTCTGGAAACTCCTAGAATCTATCCGTAACTCGTCGTAATTCCCTTTCACTGCACGTAAGGTAGTATGCCTTTGTCTTACAGCCAAGGCGTTTTTGAGACGCCCTCCAAGCCAACAGCATAATAAAGGGCACCTTCCCTGTCCCTCCCATTTGGCGCGCGCCTCCACTTGTGGATCTAGATATGGGCCGGCAGTTGCATGACCTGACCACCCCCTGCCTGCACTTTGATCACTGACAGGGGCAGGCCCAGACCCAGCAGATGGAAGGAGCCAGCTTCAGCTTGTAAACGACGGCCAAAAAAAAAAAGTTTTGCGAGTTTTAACTCTCACAATAACTTACCTACCTTAGCACAACGTCATTCTCCTCCTTTTATCCTTTCTCTCCCTTGTTACAAGACGAAAAGGACACGAAAGGGAAGACGTCGAGGCAGAGCGTCACTGTTGAGCCCTGGAGTCGTGCGCGCAGAATCAACCTTTTTGTGTTGCTCGTCTCTTATTGCTTCTTGTCACCTCTTCCAAAACGTGCACTTTCATCCGCCCCATCCAATCCCCTTGCGCCGACGACGCCGAAGAGGGTGTGGCCACAAAGCAACAAAGAACAAAGCCTAGCAGCTTGAGTTCTTTTTCGCGCACAACAAACGCCGCCAAGCAAGCAAAGAAGACCCCCCAGGCTGTGCCATCAGCCATCAGCAGCAGCCATCGTCTGCCTGTCACTGCCAGTTGGCGCGCGCCTCTTCGTCTCGTCTCCCTCGATATAACAACGAGCCCGCCCAATCAATAATCCAAGACTCCTGCTCGCCTTTCTTTTCTTCTTCCTCGTTCTTCTATCTTCTCTTTTCCATCTCCATCTTCCGCCTTTTTTCACCAAACATCATTCAAGCTTATCCGGCGGTCGATTTTGTTCTTCTCATCTACAGATTTCGCTACCATCCATCATCGCTTAGCTCCCATAGCTTTAACGACAGACTTGATGGCTTCCAATATGGCGGCCAGCACCTTTACGGACTTTGTCCAGCGGTATCAAGCGGTGCAAGAGTACGAGAACTCGAGAGACAAGCTGCTCCAGGTATGCGCGCGACCATTCCTCTGGACGGCGCCTCACCTTATTCCTTTCCCCCGCGCTCAGAATTCGGGTGCCCTAACAGAGCTCCCCTGCCACTGTCCAATAACGTTACTGACTTTTGCGCAACAGGATCTATTACTTTACTGCCGAGGCGTTGAGGATAGCCTTCAGGAAGAGAACCAAAAGCTTAAAATACGACTACACGAAGCCGAGCTTGACCTCAACGATGCGACCAAATCCCGAAGAGATTTCCAACACCGATTGCAAGAAACAGAAGCCCACCTCAAATGGCTTACCAACGCCAACGATGAACTCCAGGTACAATGGATCATGGATTGGCGGTGATGGTGCGATGGCTAAGAGTTGCAGAATGACAATCCATACGTCTTGATATTGATCGATGGGGACGGCCTCATTGTACGTTGGTCCCATCGCTCCTGCTTGTCTCCTAGGCCTCTCCCTGCGGAGAACTAGTTGCTGACCGTGCCACAGTTCAAAGAAGATTTAATCAAGCAGGGCCTCGAGGGTGGAAAGAAGGCGGCCTATGCTCTACGCACGGCCGTAGCAGAGCTTTGCAATCAAGAACGCGCCCATTCGATAGAAATTGTTTGCCGCGTCGTGGCCAACGTCTCTGGGTTGAGCAAGGCCATGTGCCGGGATGGCAGCCTTGACGATCCCAGCCTGTTTAAAGATTTCACGTTAGGCTTTACTCAGGCCAAGGCATCATTTGATTTTATTGATGTTGGCTACGGTAAAGAAAGGGCTGACTCCAAGATTCGAGGTATGACTTCCAGTGCACAGTGGCCTTTTTATCCCATCCCATACTGGGGTGGGAGGATCTGGTCCGTCAGAACCTCGAGAACGTGGTTGACATATGTTGTAGAAACATCTCGATGGCATTTACGAGGCCATAATTGCAAACATGTGCTGTTAGGAATTGGACATGATTCAGGATACGCACCTTTCTTGGACGAGGTCCTTCAGGATGACAATTACAGGCAGCGAATCTCTCTACTCAAGGGTGTTCCCCTGGTCCGCGAGCTCGAGTCACTAAAGATGAACACCATCGTATTCGACGACATCTTCCGGACGACCAAGCTTGCCGACAGACCCCTTGTCGATAGATCCCTTGTCGAGAAGCCGACTGCGCATCAACCCGAAGTTAACGGACACCAGACTTCACCAACTTCCGCTCGCCCAACCCAGGCAGTGCTGACGCCTGCTACGAGCAATGCGTCCATGTCGCCTCCGGCGGCTTCTTGGGCCAAGGTTACAAAGAGTGCCACACCACCTCCTCAACTTACCATGCCTTTGCCCCCCAAGCAGAAGGACAGCAGTGCCCGCGTCAAGTCGCCAGCGCAGCCACCCTGGAGCCCCGGCCCTCGTGGGCTTGACCCGTCCATAACAGTCGGTGTCCAGTCCATGGAAGCGATCAAGCGACGAGCGGGAAATGATAAACTATGCAACAACCACTTCCTTCGCGGGCCATGCACCAGGATGGATATTTGCCCTTTTGTCCACAACTACAAGCCCACCCAAGAGGAGCTCCGTGCTCTTGCAATGTTGTCGCGACAGAACCCATGCACGCGCGGGCAGGACTGCGATGTTGAGGACTGCATTTATGGACATCATGTAAGCTTGACTAATTCCCTTGATTTATTACCCCCAGTCTTGAGCCACCTTGCTAACATCATTTCCTCCCCCAGTGTCCAAACACAATCAATGGTGCTTGCACACGACAGTATTGCAGGTTTAAAGTGGACAGCCATCCTCCCGGCACTAAGTTTGCCAACAAGAACATTCACGATAACTAGCTGCGAGCATTGCTACGTGGCACTGGGGTGGTATGCGCTTAAGGCGACTACTCCCAGATTATTATGTGATCGAGTATCGACTCTCGAGCCTCGGTCTATGTACAACTAGGATTGATTCTCTGATTCTCGATCTAACGGTTTTAATATTATTATATAAGGGGCGGAGGGGTTTCTGTGGTACTTTTACACGGAGCGGGCTTTGCTTACAAGTTGAGAAATGTGACGGTCAAATCACGTTTTCTTAACTAAAAATAGCTTGGAGTTTGTAAGCAAACAAATTGATAAACGATTCGCATTGCCTTGAAGTTGAAAATGTGTATCTGTTGATGGCTTGCCTACCAGTATAGGTAGGTTGGCTCTATACCCTCAAGGTCTCATGAGTGAAGCCTTGTCTCTGATTGGTAGAAGTACAAGGTAGTCAAGGTGGGGGTTTGACCCGCCCTTGGTGAGCTCTCGGTGGGAGGTGGGCTCGGTGCTGGTCGCACACCTACCCCACATCGAGCCTCGCCCGCCCACACCTTGACCTCAACTTCAAAGTGCCACCTTCTGTCAGAAAGCTTATATACCACGCGAATCAGGGCAGATCTATATATGTGTATTAATCTTGTTTTCTAAGGCTCTCGCCACTCTATTAATAGCTAGATTAGCTAGTTCTTCCTTCCTAATTAGGTCTAGCGCTTCCGAGGCGTTCTCGCCACTAGCCTAGTAGAGCCTCGCCGATTCTTACGTGACTAGCTTATAAAGGTCTATATAGGATCTAATTTAATACGCCCCTTTAGCTTATAGGTATAGCCAGTAAGCTATAATAACCTTTCTTTAATATCTTTAATACCTTTATTTCCTTATATATCGTTCTTTTAATCTCCCGTAGCCTAGACTAGTTCTTATCTACTCTTTCGTAGCCTCTTAAAGTATATATAGTGAGGGTCCTTTTATAATAATCTTATTACCTTTTATTCTTAGTTCTTTATTAATACTTATAGCCTAAGCTCTTGCGAAGGCTTATTAGATACTATTTCCTAGAGGGAGAGATATATAATTATAGTATAAAGAGTGCTAGCCTTTCGTTAATAGTCTTCTCTTCGTTTCTTTCCTATTTTAATACGTGACTTATATATTAACTTTACTCTCTCTTTCGATATATCCCTTCTTAGCTACTTCGCTAAGGTATTAATATACTTCCTAGAGGACCCTGCCTTTATCTTTATAAGGTACTTCCTTAGGGAAGTACTATATTTCTATTATATCTATAAGGTCTACTAGGGAATAGATCTTTACTATATAGTTAATTAGAACCTAAATCGATATATATTATATATTAATAATTATATTAAGTATAGTATAATATATCTTCTTCTATTTATTTCCTTCTCTATATTCTTAGTTATTAACTTAGAGTAAGTTTTATAAGAACTCCTTAGTATAGCTTAAGTATATTAAGTAGCGCTAGATAATCTTCTAGATTAGTTTTAAGATAAGGATTAGTCTTAGTAATAGATCGGCTATATATATCTCTCTCTAGAGAAGTATAGTGCTATATAGTATATTATCGTAAAGAAGATTTAGGATCTAGGTATAAAGGGAGTAAATATTAGTGCCTTAACCTTGGTTATCTAGGCTTAGGAACTTATAGTATATTATAGCTTTTTTTCCCTTCTTTATCTTTAAGTAATAAGTCTAGTATTAGCTCCTCCTTAGGATCCCTTTTTTTTTAATACTTAGCTAGGCTAGGGCTAGGCTTAGTCTCCTTAAGATAATAGCTTAGGTTTCTATTTATACTTCTTTATATTTATAGGATAACTCCCTAGTGATTACTCTTAAGGAAGTAATCCTTACTCTTAATAGCTATAAATATCGAGCCTAACTAGGTGCTAAGCTAGTAGCTAATAAACTCCTTAATACCTTTAAGTAGTTTTTCTTTATAAAGGTAGCTATTTATAGCTAGAACCTAGCTCTTATATATTCTATTTCTTTTACTAGATTAGCTCTTTTAAGTTATTCTTAGACCCCTTATAAGAGGGCCGCTAAGGGTATAGCGGCGCCTTATTTATTAAAGCGTGCTTAGTATACCTCTTTTAGTAGCTTTTCCTCCCCTTAGTTACCTTTAGTCCTCGCTAAGTAAGCTAAGAGAACGATAGTGACCTAATGCTTAATCTAGTTATTATATAGCACTCTATATATTAGGGAAAAAGGAGAGCTCTTAGCTAGATTACCTCCTTTTATAGCTATTACTTTAGTAAGTATATAATTCCCTAGGCTAGACTTAGGGTTATTAATAAGGAGGATTCTTAGATAATAAATCTTTAGGGTTTTAATATATTCTTAGTAAAAGCTAGAAGGTTAATAATACTTATAGTCTATATTCTTAACTACTTATTATCTTTTTAATATAGTACTTAGAGAGTTATTAGATAACCTTCTCTAAGGCCTTTTCTTTTTATATCTTATACTCTCTATTTTATTAGAGTCTTTCTAAGAGGTCCTTTAGGTTTAGTTATATAATAAAGTATATAAACTTATTATAAGGTAGGCTTTTTATTAGTCTATTAGTAAGTAGCTCTATTAAGGGGGTATAAATTATTTTAATTCTCTCTTTATTAATCTCTTACCTTAGCTAATAGTTATAAATATCTATATATCTTAGCTTTATATAGAGCTTTATAAGCTCTTTATTAATTAAGTAGATAATTTACCTATTATCGTATTAAATTATAACTCTTATAGGAGGAGAGACTCCTTAGCGTGCTATTAGCCTTATTAGGTCTATCTTAAGGGCTAAGATAAATTTACTAGTAAATAATACTTCTTTTACTACTTATAAAAGAGCGAGAAGCTCTACTTCTATTATTAATATTATAACTATATCTTACTTATTTACTCTCTATAATATAATACCCCTAAAGAGTATTATTATAAAGGCTTATAAGCTCCTTCGATCTTATAAGTTATTTATAAAGCTAATATCTAAGGCGACTTATAGGCTATTATCTTTATATCTTAGGATTATTCTATATTATAAAGATAGGCCTCTTATTTAGAGAAAGTATTATAATATTCTATCTATAGTATTATAATATAGAGGACCTAGGTTATAATTAAACCTTATTAGCTTACTTATAGTAAAGATAATATTGAGTTATATTATTACTATAGTATATATAATTATACTAACTTTCTTTTAGTATACCTTAATACTTCTAGGGTTTATAAGTTCTTTATATAGTAAGAGCTCCTCTTATATTATTAGGGTAATTAATTAGATCGTAGGTATTATATTAGGCAGTAGTTATTATATCTTATCGATATATATAGACTATAAGAGCTATAGGTATTAGTTCTCTCTATTATAGATAATCTTAATCCCTAGAAACTATTAAAGAGGTTTTCCTTCCTTAATATAGTATAGACTTTATAAGCTTCTTATTAAGCTAAGAGCTTTCTTTTTTATTAACTTAGGGAAATAAAGGATATAGTTATCTATATAGAAAAAGATTATAATATCTTTATAGATCTAGTAATAATCTTTATTAATAACTTACTAGAATCCTATCTAGATTAGCCCCTTCTTAAAGTATTTCTACTATAGTAAAGGAGATCTCTATAGACTATAGAGCGCCTTATATAGTTTTAATATCTTATTAGGCTTTTAGTAACCTATCGGTATCTCTATATAGATCTCTTTATTAAGGGTTATATATATAAAGGTATTAATTATATTATATTAAAGTATCTCTAGGTCGAAGTAGTTAGCTAAGGCTATAAGTATTCTAAATAATATACCCGCGAGGGTAGCTATATAAGTATCTTAATTATCTTTTACTTATTAATCGCTATAGACTATAAGGTATATTTTAATCTTCTAGAACTTACCATACTTATTAAGTTTATATATATAGACTTAATAATAGCTAAGGACTCTCTATCCCTTCGCTATAAGTCTTAAGACTTCTATCTATAATTATAACTACTTATAGCTTTATAGATATACTTTCTCTATAGCTATAATTACTTCTTAATATAGATAGGACTTAATTATAGAGTATAAGCTTAGAAGCTTCTTTAGTAATTTCTAATATATATTTATAACTAGCTACTATACCTTCTATACTTCTTTACTATATATAGAGCTTATTTAGTTACTCTTAGTCTTTAGAGACTCCTGCTTTCTTATATATAGCTCTAGTAAAGAAATCTATCTATCTCTTTTTAGTATTTTATAAGGGGGAGAGAGTCTTCTATTACTTAGAGAGTATTTAGGGCTAGCTAGGCCTTCTTATATTCTCTATTAGGTGCTCTTTACTAACTATTTCGGAAACTATAGTTCTCTAGCTAGGAATATAATATAGAAGGAGAGGTTATAATATACTATAGACTTAGCTATATCTCTACCTTTCCTCTCTACTTAGTCTAGGGCTTATTTTAGTATATACTTACCCTGCCTTTTATACCCCTTTATACCTAGGCTAATAACTAAGGTATAGAAGAATATAGTAGGTAGCGAGTCTAGAGGTATTAAGAGTATTATAAATTTCGCTATAATATACTCTTCTTAAGGCGGCTTCTTACTCTTATCTCGCTTATAATTATAGTCTTAATTACTGCCTTAGGGTAGGTCTTTAATCTTATTATCCTCTTTATCGAGTAGGTATATAGCCTATTAGGTCTCTTCTTCTTAGATATCTATTAGCTCTTAGATTTTTTTCTTAATAGCTTCTAGATTCTCTTTTAAGAGATTATCTTAAAGTATCGCTAGGTTTTTATTAAAGTGCTAGCTCTTATTAAATATTATATCTCTTATAGTAAAAACTTTATTTTTTATTAGATATTATATATAGAAAGAGTTACTTAAAGTATAGCTAATTAGAAAGCCTATCTAGGCCTTAGGTACTTACTTCTATAGTTTATTCTTATATAGTTATATATCTACTATTAGGGTAAAGGCTTTATATCTATAAGACCTTAGATAGGATAAATTAGGTCTTTCTATATTATTAAAATAAAATACTAAGAAGAAATATTTATAAGGGGTCTTACTGCCTTATAGAGTTAATAATATGCAGTTATAGAGATATATTATTACTTTAATAGTCTTAGGCTATAGTTTATAAAGTAATTTAGCTCTTACTTATATTGCCCTGCCTTTCTATATTATTATAATAGCTACTCTTTTTATTCCTCTATTTTACGCTTATATATTTAGGGCTAAGGATTTATATTATATCTCTATTTCTTAAAGCTTATTACTTACTTATATATATATCTCTATGATTTTATTATCGTATTTAAAAACCTTAATCTCTATTAAGTATTATACTTAAAGTATTTTTATAAAGCTTAAGATCGCTAAGAGAATAGTAAGAGTTATCTTTTCTATTAAGTAATAATCTTAAGAATATCCTAATGCCTTATTTATAAGTATAAAGAAGGAGGTATAGCCTATATAACCTTATATAAGGGGATAGAAATTAAGGGCGATTCTCTCTCCTAGCTATACCCTTATTATAGCCTCTCTAGGCGCCTTTTTTACTATATAGCAGGCTTTCGCTACTCTATAGGTATTATAGTTTACTATCTAGATATATTATATATTTTAAGCTTCGTTATATATAAGTCTAATACCCCTTATAGCCGTTATAAGGGTTTAGAGTGCCTCTAGGCCTAGGTAGCTAAGGCATCTATACTATATAGCCTTATCTCCTTTTAGAGGGCGCCTCTTAGTTCTTAATATATATCTATTCCTCTTTCTCTATAGCAAGGGAGTATCGTTAATTAATATGCTATATTACTTCTTAGAGATAGGTACTTTTTTATACTTAAGAACTTATTACCTATAAGTTTTTAATATCTCTCTAAGATATATCCTATCTGCCCTTCTTAGGTAATTATTTCTTAGTTTAGTATCTTATTAGAAGCCTCTCTTTCTTAGCTTTATAAAGAAAACTAAGTTAGTTATAAGAGTTATATAGAGAGCTATATTATAGAGTATTAGTTATTATAGGTTCCTTTTAGTAGTCACTAGGGATATTATTACTTCTTTATAACTATCGATAGAGACTTATATTATTCCTAACTAGAAGAAATCTCTTAGAGTTATAGCCCTTAGGTTCCTAAATTATAAGGTATCTCTAAAGATATATAATATTACTCCTAAGTCTAGGAGAATACTATCTTATAAAGGATAGGTATTACTAATTATTAAGCCTATATTTAGGTTATAAAAACCTATTAGTCTAAGTTATATTAACCTTCTAAGCTTTAGGCTTTAGATCTTATCGGCGAGTTATTATTTATTAATATTAATTCTCTTTCTAACTATCTCTACGATAGTTTTATATAGTTTAAAGGCCTTTAGGGCTTTCTCTAGGAATATATAGAAGTATTTTATAAGTATATACTATATATTATAGATAAAATACTTTAGTTATAGATTATAAGTTTTTTAATTATCTCTTTATTATTTTAGTCTGCTATTACTATCTCCTCGGTAAGGCCTTAATATCTCTTATATATAAACTCTACCTCTCTTTCTTTAGGGTTTTTTATCTTCTTCCTTATCCTTATAACCTTCTCTTATTATAAATACCCTATAGCTAACTCTAAGTCTCTTTTCTAGGTTTAACTAATTAAGGATAGCTTTTTAAATACTTATAGTAACCTCTACTACTATAAGAGTATTATTAACTTCTTTCTCTTCTTTATTAATAATATAAGAGTTAATTTATAACTCTAGTAAGGAGGCCTATAGAGCTATTACTAAGTTAGGAAATTATTAATTTATTTCTTTAGCTTCCTAAAGGTTATTTTCTCTAGCTTTATTAAGCTTAACCTTCTATATATTAAGCTATTCTCTTATAGCTTTATATATTACTAAGTAGCGACGATATAGGTTTCCTAGGTAATTACGGTATTTATAGCGTGCCTTTACCTTATATTCTTTTACTTCTAAAGAGAATTTATTATAGATTAATTAGATTTATTTAGTAAGCGAATTATTAGCGTTATAATAAAAGGTTTATAAATTACTAGCTATAGTATTAATAACTTAGTCTTAGATAGTTATAATCCTCTTTTATATAGTTATATACCTCTTATTTAACTATTTATAATTAGTCTAGAGTATTATATATTACTTTAGGCTCTTCTTAATAAGGTCGAGGATATCTAAGGCTAGGATAGCCTTATTATTATTAAGATCTACCTAAAGGTCCTTAATTCTTTTAGTTATTATAGGCATAGGCGATATCGGCATTACCTAGGGGTTTTCTAAGGATCTAGTGGTTAGTATCTATAACCTCGTGGTTATAGCGCCCTTCTTTTTAAACCTCTTAATATCTAGGGGTTAAGAGGCCTATAGGTCTAATAGAGGCTTACTAGAGATTATTAAGTCGAGGTATTACTAGAGTTCCTTAGTCTTTACCTTTATCTTAAGGGTCGAGAACTAATTAACTTAGTTACAGCTAGTCGCGAGAGGGGTTACTTACTTATTTAATATCGATTCGGTATTAGTTTTACGATCTAGCTCTAGTTAGGGATTTAATTAATAGTTTACTTATCGCGTATAAGACTCTTAATTATCGGAAAGCTTATATACTATGCGAATTAGGGCGGATCTATATATATATATTAATCTTATTTTCTGAGGCTCTCGCTACTTTATTAATAGCTAGATTGGCTAGTTCTTCCTTCCTAATTAGGTCTAGCGCTTCCGAGGCGTTCCCGCCACCAGCCTGGCGGAGCCTCGCCGATTCTCACGTGACTAGCTCATGAAGGTCTGTATAGGATCCAATTCAACAGGTAGGGTCACGGTTAGGTGGGGGACGACACTAGACCAGTCAAAGAGCTTAAAGCCGGGATTACAAGGAATCCATCGATTGGGATATTTCGATTGCTAATAAGCGTGCAGCATCGATCTCGCAGCCGGGCAAGGCTAAGGCATGAAACCAATAAGGTCCTGGCCGTTGGGGGGCGAGAAAAGAGCCATGCCATGTGCGAAAAACGCGGTCAACGAAGCGGCAAGGTTTCAGTGGAGGCTACCAAAACAGGACTTCCACCGTGAAGAAACACTAGTTTATTAGTTAGCCGGAGCAGAAGCACCCCAGGTCCGAACAATTTAGTCGGCCGCCCTGCCGCCGTGGCCGAGAGAAAACGGTCCGCCCGTCGGTGGGGGCCATTACGCCATGCAGCTTGACGTGAGTGTGCATCGCATGTGAGGATATTGGTGTTGGTGATCTTGCGGATCCGTCTGTGAGTCGATGAGGAGGTGGGTTATCTCGTGCTCTTGTGGCCCAAGTCGTAGCAAGGCAGGATAAATGACGAGAGCAAAGGGGAGATTGAGGCCGAGACTAGCGGAGAAAAGTCGTCATTGAAGGTGACTGGAAAAATGCCAAGCAAAACAGACATGGGGTGAGGATGTTGGTGGACAAATCGTCGATAACTCTTGTTTCCCTCTCGGTGGATGACCATTATCTTGCTCGTATCAGCCAGGGCCCCTGACAGGGTCACGTTTCTTGATCGAAATGCCGGGGTTGACGGTGCTGCTTTAACGGTAAGGCGGCCAGTCGTCCATGTCTTGACATTTTGCTTTTTCTGTTTACTGTGATTGCTCGCGTTCAATTAGATATAGGAAACAAACCCCTGGTTAGGCGTCGTTGGGCACCGCGACTAGTGGGTGTTTGTTGAAATTAGGTGAGAATGCATACGATGTGTGCGACTGTACTGCGTATGACAGGAAGCCTGTTGAGGCTGACCATGTGAGAATACAAAGTTGATCAAGATAGCCAAGAGTCTCTGTCTGACAAGGAACGCATGTAGAATTTGATGAGTGAGACATGGTCTTGGGTTGGCGGTAGGGAAGACCAGAGTTGATCAGACAGATTTTTGATCCAGGCCGTTACCGTGAGACGTTAGAATTGAAGGTCTGGACCTTGATCATATCACCTCTTCAAGACAAGACAAACCTAGACAGATGTGATGTTTCTCAGACTTCCCTCTCAGTCAACGGCTGAAGACGCGACGGCACTCTGATTAAAAGCAGCGGCGCAGCCGTAGCCCCGCGATGCCCCCACTTAGGAGGCTCTTGGCGGCAGTCACTCACTGGGGGGTTCCTTGTTGCAAGATTCCTTGTCTGTCTGTCTCTGGGGTTGTGGTTGCGTCGCGAGATGGATGGGCTGTGTGTGTGTGTGGGAAAAATTGGTTCATGATCCTCAAGGTTGCGCTAGAGAACGCCCCCTCCGGTCAAACCAAAACTCCAGCCGATGAGGTTAAATCAACCTTAAAAAACCGCCCCGACCGTTCTCGCTCTTTGATCTTCCGGTAATTCTCTCTTGGCGCTGTTGTTGACATTGACCACTTGGACTCGTTCTATTCGTCTTGTCTTGGCTGATATCAACCCGTCCCTGTGCCAAGAACGTGGTGGCACCTCGTGGCGTCCAATCCCGGTTTTATAGGCCCTGCCGCCCTGTGACGACACTCCCCGAGGCCTGTGCCATTTTGCGCCCGCGCACTTGGGACCGTTTGGTTCCCATCAACTTCAAGCCCGAAAATTCTCTGTGAAGAATTTCTTCCCTCCTCCACATTCACACTCACACGGCTACGTCCCTTTCTCCCCGTCGCTCTCTCTTGGACAGTTCGTGAATGCCTCGCCTCTCTACGAGACGAGCCGCGACTGCAATTGACCGCGGCGTCGCCGACTCCCGCACTATCTCTCCGTCGCGATAACGTCGCCGCCGTCCCCTCCGAGATCGCAATACTCGACAGATTCAGTACATAACCCCTAGAGCTTTTGCTCTCTACATCTCGAGATGGTCTGGTCTCATATCGACGTCACCAAGCCGCACTTGGTGTACATCATCCTCGGCGGCTTCACTTCCCTCTTTATGCTATGCTCCTCCGTTATCAAGGAGCGCATGTATATTGGCGAAGCTACTGTTGCTACCCTCTGTGGTGTCATCTTCGGCCCCCATGCCGCCAACCTCATCGACCCCAAATCATGGGGTAACGTCGATATCGTCACCCTCGAGTTCTCCCGAATCGTTCTTGTCGTCCAATGTTTCGCCATTGGTGTCGAATTGCCCAAGTTCTACATGGAACGCCATTGGCGATCCGTTACGCTGCTTCTGATTCCCGTCATGACTGCCGGCTGGCTCCTTGTCAGTCTGGTCATCTGGTGGATGATTCCGCAACTGGATTGGCTTGACAGTCTCGTCGTTGCCGCCTGCGTTACTGCCACCGATCCTGTGTTGGCTTCCTCGGTCGTGGGAAAGGGCAAGTTCGCCAAGCGCATCCCCAGGCATCTTAGAGATTTGCTATCAGCCGAGTCCGGTTGCAACGATGGCATGGCCTTTCCCTTTGTTTACATCTCCCTCTATCTCATCCAGTATAAGCGAGATGCCAAAGACGTGAGCTTCCACTTTGTCGTCTATGTCATCTTGTACGAGTGTATCTTTGGTGCCATCTATGGTTTTGTCATTGGTTATATTGCTCGTCACGGTATCAAGTTTGCCGAGGAGCGCGATCTCATTGACCGAGAAAGTTTCCTCGTCTTCTACTTTGTCGTCGCTCTGTGGTGCGCCGGCTCCGGCAGTATCTTGGGCCTAGATGATTTGCTTGTCGGCTTCGCCGCAGGTGTTGGATTCTCCAACGACGGATGGTTCGGCGAAAAGACCGAGGAGTCACACGTTTCCAACGTTATCGATCTCCTCCTCAACTTGACCTACTTTGTCTTCCTCGGCACCATTATTCCCTGGGAGCAGTTCAACGACGGTATCTTTGGCGTCAAGGCGTGGCGCCTTGTGGTCATTGCCATCTTTGTCCTCTTCTTCCGCCGGATTCCCATCATGTTGGCCCTGAAACCCTTTATACCAGACGTCAAAACATGGCGAGAAGCTCTTTTCGCAGGCCATTTCGGCCCCATTGGTGTCGGCGCCATCTTTATCGCCATTCTGGCACGAGGTGAACTTGAGCATGGCGAACCAGTGCCTCTCTCGGAGTTACCGCCCCCGGACTCTGAGCATTTCGACCTCATGTACCTGGTGTGGCCCATCGTTACATTCCTCGTCGTTACATCGATTCTTGTTCACGGCTCCTCCATTGCTGTGTTTACTCTTGGAAAGCGCATCAATACCCTCAGTCTGACCATGTCCTACACGGCTGCTCCTGAAGATGGTCCATCCTGGATGAATCGACTACCCCGAATTACTTCTCAGTCCAGGTCTCAGGCCAGGTCCACCATGTCCGAGGCGTCTTTCGACGAGGAGAAGGATCCTCAACCTCCTCAAAATGCCCTGTCACCTCCCGCTGGACCGTATAGTCATCTGCTGCGCCGACAGCGAGATCAAGGCAGCGCAAGCCGATCATCCTCGGTTGGTTCGCGAAAGCGGAAGAACAACACCTGGGACGACGGCATTGGTCCAGGTGGTCCGATTACTCAGTCTGCCATCTTTCCTCAACGGTCTCCCATGTCGCCGCTGGATTCAAACGAGCAGGATGAGACACCATCGCGCGACAACACTGAATCTACTTTGGCTGCAGAGGATAGTTCCAAGGAGAAGGAACCCGAGAAAACTGACCAGCCCGAGGCCAGCTCTTCCGGTAGCAGCGGCCAAAACACCCCTGGAAGGCCCGTCAATATATATGAGGAAGGTGGAGAAATGGTATTCGAGAACCAGCAGGGTGATGTGCTTGATGTGCAACCTGCGCCTGAAGAATTTCAACAGGAGCATCATCCTGCATTGACTGAGGCCATGAAACCCGAGGGCGGTAAGCTATGGACATACGCTGGCTTCAAGAAGAAGGTAGGCGATGTTTGGGACGTCGAGATGGAGAAGCGTAAAGACAAGGGCAACGAACGCAGGCATGAACCCGCCCGAGCCTACCAGTTTGGAAACACGGTATATTCCATCACAATCTTCTCGCAATGTACGTTGACTAACGAATGGTAGATTATCGTTGAAGATGCAGACGGTGAAGTCGTCAAGACCTATGAGCTGCCTACACACAAGGGCGGCCATGCAGCAGCCAGCACTAGCGGAGATGCCGAAGAAAAGGCACCTGCAAAGGCTGGCTGGGCCAACTTTGGCGGTCGGTTTGGTGGTGGCGCGGCTGGAGAGCAGTCTAAGAAGAAAGCCGTTGTTGAAACTCAGGCTGCGGATGACAAGAACATTCGCTTCACCATTGGTGGCGTGGGTCAACGCATGACCAAGGAGGACTTCCTTCGCGAAGTGCAGAAGCTGGGTCCCCGGGCAAGGAAGGACGCTGTCGACCAGTCGACCGCCCCCCAATCCGTCAAGAAGATCGCCAAGCAGGATATGACACCTGAGCAGATCGGCAAGGCTGTCGAGTCCCCTGCCATCAAGAACCAGCCTCCTACCGCTGGCGGCTCTACGTCTCCTAATCGACCCGTAGGCCAGCCCAGGCTGCCAAGCACAGTCAAGCCTTCGGTTGAGCAGGGCGAGACAGCCGTGGAGCGCAAGCGCCGTCTCGCCGTCCTCGAAACCCAGGAGGACGAGGAGGAAACGGGCGAGACGCCCGCAGAGCGACGAAGGCGAGAGGCCGCGCTGGGCGTGGGTGGCGCGAACCGCGGCGACGACAGCGACGACGAAGGCGACCTAAGAGTACCGCCGGAGCGCAGGGGCATCACTTTTGCCGAGTCGACGCGGCCGGGACGGGGACGGGCCGCCAAATAAGGGGATTGGTTCACAGTAGAGCGGGTTTATCTGCATGGTACATATAGAAGTGAGGAGGAGATATCCCGTACGATACGACAAATTGCAGAGACATAATGGCATAATGGCATAACATAGCGTATAGCATATGATCTGGAATCGCACACTGATTTAATCATGCACCGGCGACCTGGTGATAGAGGACTTGCGATGTACCTAGTCAATTATGCCCGTACCAGAGCCCAGTCAACGACATCGGAGGACCCCAGATTCCGGAGGCTCTGCCGTGTGCCTCCTGATTTGGCAATTCGAGAAGGGTATCCACATTTCAAAGATTGCATCTCTCAGGCTAGAGACGATGGAGCGAGTTGTTAATGGAAGCCGTTCTTTGCAGGTCTCTATCCCAGCATCAAAGGGTGGATAATATCTATGAATGGAAGCAAGCGGAAGATAATGCTAATGTCACGTGTACCATCACGTGCGCGCTTTGTGCTCTTTACTTGTGAGGATCCATGTGGCGTTGGCTTTCTCGAGCTTCAGCTCCTAGTCTAATTCTGAACTGTTCTACATTTCACCATGGTGACAGCTGTGTAATTGTTGACAGAGCCTCCTTCATCGTGTTTGACTCCTGTAGGAACACGGTTCCGCTTTGTTCCTCTCAATTCTCTCAATGGATTCCGGCGGACAGCTGGACTCACCACTCTCCGTGAGCGCAAACATCGCGGGCATCCTAACATTTCTCGTCGCCATTGTTGCTACCATCTACGCCAGAGTTACATATCTTCGCAACAGCGACGATGAGTATTTCCGCGTCAAAACCTCACTCTCGTGGTACAAAACCGAGTCTGCCTGGCTGGCAGACCTGGTGACCGCCATCAACGCACAGCAGGAAGGTTTCCATACGTACCAGCCCGAATACCAGATGTACACCTTTGTCATGGACGACCTCTTGAATCTTGAGCAGCGCTTGCTTGATCTGGTGGCTGAAACAGAGGCCAAGGCCAGCATCGGCGATGACGGACAACGGTGGACGCTGGTGCCGCGGAGCTGGCGCGGCGGCCGCACGACAGTCGCCATGGCTTGGTTGCCGGTGAGAACGAAGGCTTTGGAACTGGTGAGGCAGCGAGAAAGCTTGACGGCGAGGGTGCAGTTTATGCAGATGAGCATGATATCGTCCCGGCTGCGGGACTTGGAGTCAAGGACGAAATGGCGCGAGATGAAAATGGATGAGAGCTCGCGCAAGCTTGAATCTCTGGTTGAGAACCAAAGAGACAGGATCCACCGATTGGAGGATCTTGTAAATCGAATGATGCATGTGGACCAAACCAGTCTTTCGCGAGCCGGTACATTGAACAACCTGGAAGTCAAAAGGACTGACCCAAGCGAGATGTTTGAGGATGACAGGTCGACAACAGTAGGCGAGGCAGGAGAAGCAATTCCGGCAAGAAAATTGACTAAATGATGAGTTTTCCGACATTTACGTAAAGCCATATCCATTCTTCCAGGCGTATCCGATCGCAATGAGTAGGCTGGGAACAGCCCAGAGGAGGTCCATTTCGACGACGGCCCAGATCCACAAGCAACCCAGAGGCGGTGCTTGCTTCAAGACAGCGACATAGCCGTAGTTGTTGGTGATATGAATGAGGTAGCAGCCGCATGTGATACCCATGACGAAGAAGATGGACTGGCGAACGCGCTCTTGATACTGTTTCGGGAGGAAGGGGAGGAATGTCGGGCTGGCGTAGTGCGGGTGCAGCACGTAGAAAAGAATGAGGAACACTGAGTAGCAGCCATTAGCAAGAGTATTCAGTACTACAATGGCTTCAAGGTCGACTCACAGACCCAAGCGGTCAACGTCCGCGTCACGACCTTGTCCCAGGAAACGTCGACGCCATACTGGCGCTGCACAAGGACATCGAAGGTAAAGTGAAGCGTGGCAATCGTTATCGTCCACAAGAGGGTCTCGAGGAAGCGCTCGGCGCCGGGAGACAGTACGGCAGCGCCCTTGTCAATCTCGCGCTGGCGACGGTCCGCTTCTTCAAAGAGGTTGCGGCCTTGGGCGAAGTCGAGGAGGGTCTTCTTACTGGGCTCGGAGCGATCGGGCTGCTTGAGTGGGATGTCCTTGGCCGTCTTTTCTTTTCGTTGGCGAGCCATGGCTGATGGAGGCTGTGGGAGGGTAAGAGAGGTAGGTATAGAAAAGAGTGTTGTGTTGAAGTGATGGAAGCTTCAAAGTTCAACGTTGGAGTTCTTACTACGTTTAGACATGGACAGGAAGCTGATTAGTGTGCTTCCTCATGGACCCCTGCCAGATGTGCCTCCCGCTATTTTGTAGCGCCTTCTCAGGGGCTTCGGGGTGAGCTTCTCCGCTACCGGCCATCAGCTCAGGCGGTCAGCTAATTGCATTCCAGGGGGTCGGTTTAGCAAGGTGGCATTTTGCGGCAATGTCCCCTCATGCGCTTCCCCTCCATGCTGCCGCCTCACCTCCGATTCAGCTCGTCTCGTGACGCTTTTCCCTTATTCTTCCTTGCGTCTCGTGGGCAGACTGGATCGGTGTGATCTTCGAACAAGAAGCTTGCTTCAATTCTCTACTTTTCCAACATCTTTACCACAGCTACAACCCTTCGAGAATAGCTGCTGCAGTTCCCCTCCCCCACCACTTGCTTGCCCGCCTCGGCTCCAGCCACGACTCTCCACCGAACGATCGAACGGCCGACGCCTTTAGAAGTGTGAGCCTTGTAGCGCCACTTGAACGATATCGAGAAGACCTTCCGAAAGCACGTTGTAGACGACCGCGATTATGGACCCGCTCCTCATCCTCGCAGCCCTCGCGGTCGTGCTGCCCGGCCTGTACATGTACACGGCCAGCGTCGCCCACGCGCGCTTCCCGACCCTCAAGGACAAGCGGATATGTCTCTTGATCGCCCACCCCGACGACGAGGCCATGTTCTTTGCGCCGACGGTCCTCGCCCTCACGCGCCCCAACACGGGCAACCACGTCAAGATTCTGTGTTTGAGCACTGGTATGCACCGCCAGAGACCGGCCGCGCTGTGCGGCGCAACGGTCCGATTACGCATTACGGGTTAGAGAGCAGTTTTTTTGGCTGATTGGTTTTCTCTTTGGTCGTCTCTAGGGAACGCAGACGGACTTGGAGATGTTCGCAAGAAGGAGCTGGTCAAGAGCGGCATGGCGCTGGGATTGCGCGACGAGGATGATGTCTTTGTGGTGGACAACCCGTATGTCTACTCTGCCTGCAGTGACTGTAACTGGGACAAGGCTAACTCAATGTCTCACTATTTTACAGGACCGACTTTCCCGACTCGATGACAAGAATGTGGGACAAGAACATGGTCGCAAGCCTCCTGGGCAGCGCCTTTGCGCCCCACTATGGAGTACAGCTCGCCAACAAGGCGAAGCCCACGGCCAACATCGACGTGATCATCACCTTTGACAGCAACGGCGTCTCGTCGCACCCCAACCACATCTCCCTCTACCTCGGCGCTCGCTCCTTTGTCCAGGCTCTCACCAACCGCGACTCCGAATGGCCAAGCCCCGTCGATCTATACACGCTCACCTCTGTCGGCGTCGCGCGAAAGTACTCGTCCTTCCTCGATGTGTTTGCGACACTGCTTTCCCGGGTCGGTCGCGGCGACGAGGAGCACCCTGGCGGTCTGGTCTTTATGAACCAGCTCGTGGGCAAGCACGCGCTCGGCACGGCCTGGAAGGCCATGACGGAGGCGCACAAGAGCCAGATGGTCTGGTTCCGGTACGGTTGGATCACCCTCAGCCGGTACATGGTCATCAACGACCTACGTCTTGAAAAGTTCAAGGCCCAGTGATTAACGACTGTATGCGCAAGGCGTTGCATAGCCCCGGGCGTTTGGTTCGCATGTTGAGAATTTAGCATCACCCCCAAGTACACAATGCTGTACTGGACATATCTAGTGTAACTTGGTATTGTCTGAAGTGGATTATTTGAGAAGGGGAAGAATCATGCATAGATACAGGTTCTTTTCACGGTTGTACAAAGTTGACTTGGCATCAGAGACATTTAACTCATTGAAAAATTACAGCATTATCAATACTAGCAGATATAAAGGCCTGCTCATTAAACAACTATCATGTTCCCGTTTACCTAAACGCCTTGTCCATGCTTGTATCATGAAGACACATGACAGAGAAACTAGCATCAGCTCATTAGGTCGGCTTTATAGGTTTCTGCTGCATCATCTGCTTAAACACCTGTAACGCAGTCTCCGGTTCTAGTCGTCTGTTAGCTGACAAACACCCCTTCAGCAGTTTAAGAGTATAAGCTCACGGTAATAAGGCACTGAGTGCCCGGCTTCAAACACCTTGAGGAAGCCCAGGTTGTCGACAGTCTTGTACTGTCCGCGCACCTTGCCATCCACGGTATAATTGCGCAGTGTCGTAGTTGCAAACTTGCTCCGGTTCGGCCACTCGAGCGCCTCGGCAGCCCATAGATTACCCTCCCAGTTACAGATCCAGTCTAAGATGACGGAGTCAGCGTCTTTGTGTTCCCTTGGTCCGTTACACAGACTGCAACTTACCAGTGTCGCCGGCCCAGATAAGCGTGTTGATACCACGCTTCACAACGTCGGCCAACGGTCCGAGAAACGAGCGTGCATCTACCATGTCATTAGTTTCGCTCATCTCCTCCAGTATCAGGGCTGCTCACTGTCTCCCGTGGTCGCCATGTTTGCATACACGGTCTGATCGCACTCGGCAAAGCGCGTCCTCGCGCCGATAGCCTGCATCACGTCTGGGCGGGTGATGTAGTCGATGAACGTCTCAGGCGGCACCTCATCGTCCTTTCCGATGCGCACGTCATAGACGTTGAAGTCGACTCCGCTGGCGATCTCGAGGTTGACGTACATTTGCGTGTCGCACACGTTGTCGGCATTCGCGCACTCTTCGTCCTGTCCCGTCAACTCGGTGCACTTGCTGATGGCTGGTACGCAGTACTTGTCATAGGTGTTAATGAAGTGGTTTATCCATTTGTCGCTGAGGATCTGCTTGTAGGGGTTTCGGTTCGCGTATGTTGCGTACGACTTGAATTGGCGTCTGGGGTCGATCCAGCCGTTGTTGATACCCAGCGCAACCATGTCCATCTTCTCCCCCTTTGCTTTGCCTTGATCGATCTGTTCGTTCTTCTCGACAAAGTAATTCGCAAACTCTGGTCCATAATGCCCACCGTATGACTGCGTGAACAGGCCAAACTCGCGCGAGCTGTACTTGGGGAACCGTTCCAGGAAGGCCTGCATAAATTTCCAGATGTAGGGAGCTGCTTGGATGGTCGAGTTGACGTCCAAGGTGCCGACGCTGAAGCCAGAGCCGATGGGTTGGTCGATGTAGAGCATGTTTGCGTACTCGTTCCAAGAGTTCGGGTTCAGATGTGGCTCCGTCTCGTTGTCGACAAAGTGGCAGGGTCCATTCTCTTGGAAGAGGCCGATCATTGAGGAGCATCCAGGGCCACCGTTGAGCCAGATGGCGACGGGGGCATTGTCGGGATCATTACGGGCTTCAAAGAACCAGAACCACATGCTATGGTTTGTGCCTAGGTAGTATTGTTAATATGAAAACCCCCGTCTTTCTCTGTCCAGGCCCGTCACGTACCGACAGAAAGGTATCCCGAGTATTGATTCACGCCGGACGTCGTCTCGCAAATACCCGAATTGGTCACATATTCAAGCTTTGAATTCGTCGCGACATGGTTGAATACGCTGACCTCGCTCAGGGCAGGCAGCTGCTTCGTTCTGAAGAGCTTGCTATCAGGAGGAAGACCAGGCAGGGCATTGATTGAGGCGACGAGGCCTAGCAGCGCCGTTGAGAGTGATGAGAACCGCATGGTCAGTTCTTTTCCCTTGACTGGGACTGTGATACCGTCAAGTCTTGGTTCTTGTGAAAGACAACAAGAAACTAAACCTCTCCACGACCTACGAGTCCATGGCCCGGAGACTCTTCTATTTATAAGACATGCCGTGATAACGTCCCGCTTACTCCCTCGGGCGTGTTGATCCTCTTGTGGGACCGAGAGACAAGATCCTGGTTACTCACCGTCGTAGTCTCAGGCGTCATGTTTCAATATGGCCTTAATGAGCCTACCCATACCCCAGAATAGATTGGAGTCCCTGTATTTCTCCGATCGAACGTCGACAAGTGGTAATGACAGGGATAAAAGTACAAGTGCGTGCCGTGACGCTTGGACGCCATGCTAAGAGCCCCCGTTGCTTCAGAATTCGGTGGCATCTCAGGTTGATTCGAGCCTCGCGTCCCGCGCTGTTGGCGACAGGTTAAGAAAAGTACAGAGACTAGAGAGATTGCATGTGTGTGGCCTTGCGAATGACAAGACAAACAATGGGCCGCGAATGGTACGTAGCGTCATTCCCGCCGAAGCGAATGCAACGCGGAACATGACACTGATGATCGCCCGTACGAAAGGACCATGATCCTTGTCTTGATCAACCCATTGGGAATCTCGGATGCAATAACGCTTCCTGATGGAGTCCAGGATCGACAGGGGGTTTCCACGAAAATGGATGCAAGCGCGCGCATGTTCCTTTATAGATACTAATGTTCTTACTAGGGTAAAGGGGAACAGTTCTGATGATCTGAATGAATTACTTGTACAGATACGGTACGTGTTGTTTACTCAGCTACTAACAGCCTCGCTTGCATAGCCATCGACCGAGGCTTGAGCATTACTATTCGACCAAGAATACAAGGGCAAGTAGTCGTGGTCATGGCTAGCTAAGTCCGGTCTCTTCATACCTAACTTGTACCCTGATTTCATCAGATTCACCAACAAAACTGATTGAATGTCGAATCCTCTCAAAGGCTGCTGTATCTCAACCACCACTAAGCGATCCTAGCTTTCAACTCATTTGACACCCAAAAACACTCGACCTTCCCAAACTGGTCGTCAATAAAAAGGTTGAATAACCATATTGTCCTTATAACATGCTCTGCTCGTGACTTTGTGTTTCTTTCATCTCCTACTTCTATCCTTTACCCTACCAGCGACTCAATCTTCGACAAAGTCAAAATGTTCTCGGGCGACCTGGCCTACATACGTCCTCTCCCGTCTCCCAGTAGCTGCACTGGACCAGCATTTGAAATGGAGAGCCTGATGGATATATCAAAGACCCAAGGTCGGAAAGACAGAGTTGACAAGGCCACCTTGGTTGAATCCAGCCAGACAAGGCCTCTGCCAGAAGAGGGAAGCAATAATGACCACGGACCAGGGGTTCCCCCAATGACCAAACATCTTCACAGCATCTCATTCAAAGGCACCCTGTGAATGTCTTCATGGACTTGGCTCTGACGTGATGCTTCTCATTTCACCGCAGAGCATCACGCTGCCTTTCACAACCTCATCACCGTAACACCCATGTTAAACGCAACTGTCTCACATATATACCACCTATCAGAGCTTCTCTCAGCAACCTAGTACCTTGTCGTCCTACCACCAACCCAAAGTATCCCGTCACAATGTCCTCCTCCAAAGATGCCAGCAAGTCCAAGCAAGGAAAACAGGACGCCTCGGCAATACCGCCTGCTATGGTCTACAGAACCGCGCACGAGACCGAGTCGGCCATTTCATTGATGTGTCTCAATGCAGCCTGCTCGTGCGAGTGCGGCTGCGAAACGGCTGTTACGTCAACGGATGTTTGTGGCTACTGTGCCAAGTTTTGTGTCTAGTTCTTGATAGACGGGTAGATCAGATGCGGGTGATACAATAAACAAGAGAGCGGGACAACTACGTTTCGATCTGCAATGATTCACGGGGTGATAAAAGGGCCAGTCGTCTTCGAGAACATCAAATGACACTTACACATAGCATATTGCTCAAACTCTTTCATAATAAATACAATATCCCGAATAACCATGGTATATCCTCCGTGCTATGCACACCAAACCCATACAAAACGCCAGCGACACAGACCATACATGCAAACTTCAGACACATGCTACCGGACGCTGTTTAGAAATGCACGCTGCGCTTCTTGTGCACCTTCTTCCGCTTCTCCTCATCCTTGCGGCTACTAAAGAACCCGCTCACACTCGCAGCCGCAGGACCCGCGTAGGGTGCCGCTCCCTGGAAGAGACCCCCGAGTCCGTGCCGCTTCTTGCCATTGCCACTCGGACCTGGCGGGGACTGTTGCTGCGGCGGCCCTGCAAAGTAGTTTGGCTGGGGCGGGCTGTTTGGAGTTGGGCCGACGCTGTTTGGTCGCGGGGGTAGACTCGGAGTGTGCAGAGCTCCAGAGGCGAATTGAGGTCGTGGAGGTAGTTGCGGAGACGTGTTGGCCGGACTGGTCTGGTTTGCAAAGTCTTGTCCTTCCATGCCGTACTCGCGACGAAGCCGCTCCGTCTCCTCGTCAATCTCAGCCTCTCGCTTCTGGCGCTCCCTTTCTTCCTGCTCGAGCATCTTTTTTACCCTCTTGTTTTCTGCTTCCTCGCGTTGCTTGCGTTCACGGGTCTGCCGCTCTTCCTCCGCCACCATGGCCTGCAGCCTCCGTGTCTCGGCTTCGACCTCGGCCTTGCGTTTGGCGTCACTGTTGGGGACTTGAGCTGGGGGGGCTTGTGCTCGAGGGGGTGAAGATGGGCGGCTGTTGGCCAAGGCGCCGGACATAGCTGCGCCAGGAGGAGAGCCAGCCCTTGGTCGAGAATCCTGGCGGCGACGATTACCGGGTTGACCACCTAGGTTAAATGGGTCGCTGCGTGGGTTCAAATAGAGGTCCCGAATTACTTCGGAGCTCATGAGAAGAGCAATTTCAAGGCCTCTGCGGTCCTCGATATCCACACGAGCCATGTTGGGCTCGTAAATGGTCAAGGTCGAGTCGTGCTTAGCCCGGAAGAAAGCAACGGTAATGTCAGGTTCCTTGCTCTTCTTGCCATCCACGCTCTTGCCGGTCATATAGCACGTCATATCCTTGCTCAGACGACCATCCCGCTTCCAGCGAAAGATGATTTTTGGGACCAACTCGGAGATGGGTGGCCGGTCAGATTCTTGGTCGACCTGGCTGGCGCTGGGCAGCTTGAAGGACCTCTCGGGGAGCTCAAACTCCCAGACGTCTGACTTTCCCCAGCTTCCTTGGTTCTGCTTAACGGGAACAGCCTGATCCGGATTGTACAGCGACACGGCAAAGTTGCCCGGGATGGCGGGCGTCTGAGGAGGCGGGTTGCCGTTCTGGGCGCGCACTTCAGCGGCGGATAACGTGGGCTGAACCCATTCGGGCTTGAGGAGGACTTCGGCGAAGATTACAGAGACATTTTGAGAGTCGAACAAGCCGATGGCGTACTGGCCCGAGGCGTCAGACGGGGACGGTCGCTTGAGCAGGTACTCGGGCGCAGGATCGGAGCCGTTGTGG
>JAJODA010000119.1:0-13165 GCA_021730345.1 Fusarium cicatricum | reverse complement strand
TTATAGAAGCACCTTGCCTTTAAGAGGTATATATATTATATATCGAACTCCTTTAAATAAGTTCTGAGTATCGTGCACCTCACAGAGTCCACACAATCATCTTAATCACACGTGTAATTATCTCCTTATTGTCAAGATGCCTATCGTATACTGCCTTAGACGTATTGCCGACCTGGGCTGGAAGAGCTTCGGCTGAGATCTCATGTATCTTTGCGACCTGATCGATTGTGTTCGACTTTATTATATGCCATGTTGGAAGGCGCCAGGTTCTGGTAAGTAATGGCTTCTCCTTAAAGACTAGAATTTACTTGGGTTCAAATGGTAGACACGCCGACTAGTGGCATTGAGTTTCTGATTATATCACTCCGGAGATGAGGGTCATGAATGATTACAACAAGACCTGGGGGAACTTGATGCTTTCCCTCTGGCTTGCCTAGACAATCTAATTATGAGTGCCGAGACAGTGCAGGCTGGACCAAGCAGTGAGGCCCGGCATGCTCAAGGAGCCTAGAAACAGTGAAAAGTTCAGATTGTGGAAGTCCTTGACCTGCACTCACTTCGTATTCGCCCAAACCAAAGTCCAAGATAGTGATAATAACATCACAGAGCCTACTGGCTATCTCGAAGCGGCTTCCTGAGTGGTGCAGTCACAACTTGTCAAAGCTGAAGCTATTGCCAGTGTGGGCCATGGTCTGCTCACGCGTGGGGGCGATGGCTGTGCCTCGTGGTGCGAGGCTCCATCTACCGGCAGTTTCATGGCCTTTTCAGGGGTCTTCTCTGTGTCGTTGGACCATTATGAAGTCGCACGTCCTATGCACTACAAACTCATTCACCTTGCCGATCCTCCAGCCGCGTGTAAGGCAGCATTAGGTAATAGTTCGTAAGTCGGCAGAGCTTAAGAAAATGACTGGTAAGTCGAGCGAGAGATATCACCTCCAAAGCCACTGGCGGCGTTGTACTGAAGCATCGCACGTCGTTACTAACTAACTAGCTTGTTCTACCGATCTTTATCTATTCGGTCGAATGATCAGCGTTCAGCTGTTTCTCTCCGTGTTCTCTCACTATGGGCCAGAATAGTCGTTTCGTCTTGACGAAGAAAACCCTAAAAGCGTTGCCATCGTTACATGTTGGCAGTCAACGTTCGCACTATCATGAAGCATCTACATATCAAAGGACTGGACTCGGGCCTTCTCAGCCCTGGTGTCAAGGGTAGGTCTGTGAAATGATATTATCCACTGTGTGCTCTCCAAGAAAGTATTTGAGATGTTTTGAACGAGAGACGTGTTAATTAATTATATGACCAAAAGATCAATACCAGTAGCTAATTACAAGCAAGCTCAGGCTGAGAAGCGAAGAGTGTAAACTATTTCTTTGCAGTTGCTGTGCACGCCGCTGCCCCCTTCTTCGTCTTAGTCGCCCACTGTGTAGTTGTTTCCTTGACAACAGACGTCGTAACCTTGGAGACTGTGCTTCTTTGAGTCACAGTGCTGGAAGGCTTGAGAGTCGTCTTGACCGTGGCCCACTGCGTGACTGTCTCCTGACCCAAAGTGACAGTAGATGTTTTCTTGATAGCGCTGGACGTAGTGACTGTCACAGCTCCCTGCGCCAGCGTGGTGGTTACCGCCTTGAAAGCGGTTACGGTCTTGGCAGGGACCGTGATGGTCTTCTTATCCGTGACTACTGAAGTGACAGTTGCTACAACCGTTACAGTAGAGGCCTTGAGCGTCGTCGTCTTGCCGGTGGTCTGAGTCGCCACGATGGTCGAGGTAGATGTCTCTCCCGGGACCTTGGCCGTCGCAATTCTCGTTTCGATAGAGGTGATCGTCTGAACCACGGTGATGGGATTGAGGGTTACGGCCTTGCCTACTGTCCTGGTGGCGATACTCGTGGTCGTAGTAGTGCTGCCAGGAACAGTCGTCGTTGATGTATTGATGTTGGTTACGACCGTCACCGTAACTGTCGAGACCCCAGCAGCACGAGCCTCGAGATTGTTCATCAAGCTTCCACGCTCAACCAAGCCACGTCAGGTGAGTCCGGATGCAAGGTCGGTGGATGGATTACCGAAGGAAACGGCCCGCTTGTTCTGAGTCGGGATGCAGCTCAGAGTAGTCGTCTTGCTCACTGTCTTGACTGAAGTGGTTACAGTCGTTGAGAACTCGGTAGTAGCTTTCAGAGATGTGGTAGTGACACCACCATTTCCAGCGGTGATAGTAGTCGTGCTTGAAACAGTAGCAGGCTTGGGTCTCGTCGTGATGGTAGCAAAGGAGGTCGCCAGAACAGTAACTACGGAAGTTGCTGATTTGGGTGTTGAAGTTGCACCAACAGTCGTCACTGTTTTTGTCACATCTTTGGGAGATGTTGTGGCCCAGGACGTAACAGTAGCATCGACAACATCGGTTGAGGTCTCTGTGACAGCATCGGGAGTGATTGTCTTGCCAACATCGATGAGCCGTGTCGTCTTTGACGTGATAATCTTGCCAGCCTCAGTGACCTGTTGCGTCTGCGTTGTGGTGGTCTTCTCGACAGTCGTCTTGGTTATGGCATCAGGCGTGATAGTCGCCCCTACGTCCAAAGTAGACGTAGACTTGCTCGTCACTATGATATCCGCCCCAGCCGTGGTTACGACGAGGGTTTGAGACGAAGTCACAGTCTGGGTAGTCACAATCTGAGTAGTGAATACAGTGGTGGACACAGCTGTTTCAGTACCAGTCGCAGTCGCGGATGCAACAAAAGGCGTGGCAGACACGAGTGTCATGTTGATCCAACTGGTGGAAGCGAAGAAGGTGCCCAACTGAAACTGGGAAGCGTCTTGGGCTGAGAGCTGCTTGGCGAAAGAAGCACGCTTGTCGGTAGAAGACCCAGGACCAGAGTTTCGATATTCACCAAAGATGACGTTGGCAGTCCTGGGGTCGCTGTTTGTCCAGTCATCCCAACCAGCTGCGGGAACACAGGAAGCAAGCTTGGACTCGATGTAGGCAACCCGAGCAAACGGATTCCAAGGCCGACCAAGATAGATGGTAGAGTACGAAGCACCACTGGCGGGTGTGATGGCGCACTGATCAAAGACGAAGCCAGCTGGGGTGTTGCCATCCGTCCGCTTATGGGCAGTGAGGGCAATTCTGTCGCGGTTGGGTGAGATTGTAGACTTGAGGAAGTATCCAGCGCCGGAACCCCAGATCATGTCGATGTTGCCTTCAAAGTACGAGTTGTACGCGAACAGGTTGCCGTTGACGAGGAGAGCATCCTGGTTGCCGTATACCTGGCAGCCGTAGAGCGAGGCAGACTTGCTGCTCTTGACAGCAAAGCCAACGCTGGCGTAGCTAGGAGCTTGGTCAGATATACACAATTAATCATCTAAACTGGGGCTACTTACTTGTTGGTCGTGCCAAAGGTATTTGCAAAATTGATGTTGACGGCCTGGACGAAGTCTCCAGTTGCGTAAAAGGTGGCAGAATCCGAGTTGGACGCATCAGCCTGGGTGTCGATACCCTTGTCAAAAGTGATTGTGACTTGGTTCTTGGAGTAATCATCCGGAGATTCCGAGTATCCCACAAAGAAGGTGGTTCCAGATCGGCCCAGAACAATCTGCTCCTTGTATGTGCCAGGGTATATGAAGACGGTTGGGGGGGTCTTGCTCGGCACAGGAAGAGCGTTGATGGCTGCTTGAATGGTATCATAAGTGGTGACGCCCTCAATGGCCTTCTTTGACACGACCAAGGCTCCAGCCGGAGGAACCTTGCCACTGTATACGGTATCGCTAGGGGTAGGCACCGTTGGCTCAACAGCCGTCGGCTTGGGCGTTGCGATGGTATTCCAGTAGGTCATGTCGATCCAGTCAGTGCTGTCCATGACCGAGGCGAGAGAGTACGAATCCTTGGTCAGAAGCGTTGCGAATCCAAAGCCCTCTCGTGCGGCTTTATTGTTCTCCCAGCTACCTGGGCCTTGATTGGCATACTCGGCAAAGGTGATGGCGTCAGTCCGTGGATCGCTGGTTGACCATATCTTCCAACCAGCTGGCTGAATGACACTATCCAGGTAGCTGTTCTTGACAACCACAAGGGCGAAGCCAGAGTATGGTCGGCCAAGGTAAACCTGGCCCTTGAGATCAACCGTGGTCGAGGAAGCCTCTGTGAAAAGACACTGGTCAAAGATGTAGCCTCCAATCGCCGAAGAACTCTTGCGGCTCTGCGCCGTGATGGCTGACTTAGCACGCTTTGCCGCAAGAGTGCATCCTTTGAAGTAGGCTTTGCTATAACCCCAGATGAAGTCGATGGCACCTTCGATGTAGCAGCTCTCATAGTACTGATAGCCCTCGGTAGCACCCGTGAGAAGTGTGTCTTGCCAGCCGATGAAGGAGCATCCGTAGAAGCCGATCTTGTTGCCGTAGACACTTGCAGCAAGGGTGACATAGCTTGGGGTTGAGCCATCCAAGTTGTCCGTGTTGACGAACTTGACGTTATAAAAGGCAATCTTGGTGCTGGCGGTAGCCACAGTGGCAGTGTCGGCATTGCTTCATCCAGCAGGGATCGCTCCCGCAACAGAGAGACCCTTGGCTTGGGTGATGGTGACCTGGTTGCTCGCGTAGGTCTGTCCGGGGCTGCTCTCGGTGTATCCAATAATGGTCACGGGGCCAGGTCGATTCAGAGATGGGACTTGCTCGGTGTAGGTGCCAGGATAGATGAAGATGACCTGCTCGGTTGAGTCTTTGGGCAGACTTTGCAAAGCTTTCGTGAGGCTCGAGAATGAGTCTTTCTTCTCTCCATTAACCGAAACCAGGACCGCGTTTTCAGGAGGAGTTGTGCCATCGCGGGGATGGAAGGGGAAGGGGGTTTTTGTCTGCGAGGGAGTGGTTGCCGAGGAAGATGCAGATCCCGAGGCTGATACAGTTCCTGAGGGAGAGACAGTTCCCGAGGGGGAAGTTGTTGAACTGCCAGATGTTGAAGTGCCAATAGTATAGCTGGGAGCATAATTGTATGCCTTCATATCGAGCCAGCTGGTGCTGCCGATAAAAGAGCCCAGAGAATACTGCGCAGCTTGAGACTCGGTAAGCTCGGTTGCGAAGCTTGCGCGAGACGAGGTCCAACTTCCAGGACCAGTATTGTTGAATTTGCCGAAGAGGACATTCTAGTATCGATCAGAGTTAGAGATATGCACGTATGGAATTCTTATCTTACTCACCGAAGTTTGAGGACTGCTTGTCGACCACGCTGCCCAACCAGCCTTGGCAATATGTTTATCCAGGAACGAGTTCATGTAGACGACTACAGCGAAGGATGACCACGGTCGTCCAAGATAAGTCGACCCAGTTGAAGATCCGTAGCTATCAGTGGACGTCACCAAACACTTGTCAAACACAAAGCCGCCTTCCCAGGACGCTGACTTGCGGTTCTGAGCAGTGATGTATGCGTTGGGCGTGTTTGAGGCAATGTAGCACTGGTGGAAATAAGCCTTGCTGTATCCCCAAATGAAGTCCACGCTTCCCTCTATGTAGCTGTTACTGAAAACCTGGACACCCTGGTTGACAAGGAGAGTGTCCTGGAAGCCCTTGAAAGCGCATCCATACGCCGCCATGTTGCTGCCGAAGAAGTCTCCAGCCAGGGCTGCCGTGTTGCTGGTCTGAGGGAAGGTGTTGGTGAAGTTGATGTTATATAGTGACAGTCCTGCGCCCTGGGTATTCTTCCAGAAGATGACGGGCGTCTCTTCGTTTCTCGAGGCGCTGGTCAAGAAGCCTAGCTTAAACGATATGTGAACCTGGTTCTGGGTGAAGTCATTCTCAAAGCTTGTCTCACCACGAAGCGCAATGTGCCCATGCGCGCGTGTGAGTTTGAGCTGCTCATTGTACGTTCCAGCCTTGATGTAGACGGTGTAGTCCTTGCCATCATCGGGGATTGCAGCGATGGCGGAGGCGACTGTTCCAAACTGATTTCCTGTGGGAGAGGGTGCAACTGTCAAGGTTGAGCCAGCAACAGTCGCACTAGCAGTGCCAGATACTGTTGCAGATGATGAGGTGGATGTTCTCTCAGTGCTAGAGGCTACAACAGATGGCGAGGCGGACGTAGTAGGACTTGTGACTAACTTGTACACCGATCCAGGCCATCCGGAGAAAGGTGCAATAGCAGCCTTGTCAAGCCAGCTGTCGCCTCCCAAGATGCTCGCGGCATTGTAGGAGGAAGTATCAGTGACAACAGTGACGGAAGATAGACGCTCGGAAGATTCCCATCCAGGGCCGGTGTTGTTGCCCTCAACGAACTTGCCTTCAAAGGTAGAAGGCGATGCAACCTTCCATCCGGCGGTGGCAATGTGGCCATCCAGATACGAGTTTACAAATGCCACGTTGGCCTTGGGGCTGTAGTCTCGGGCCCAAGTAAGTACCCTCTTGCGGTACTGAACTGCCAGAAGGTACAACAGCACAGAGGTCAAACACCAGCTGCGACCCGCCAAACGAGCTCTGGAACTTTTGAGCTGCAATGGCCTGTCCCGTAGAGCTACCTGCAGACACAATGACAGAGTTGTAGATGTAGCCGGCGCCCTGGCCCCAGATGAAGTCGGTGGTTCCTTGGATGCGGCAGTGGCTCAAGAAGAAGTTGCCGTAATCCAGGTAAAGAGTTCCCTGAGACGAGACGATGTCACATCCGTAAAAGGCCACCTTGGTTCCCTTGGCGTAGACGGCGAGGGCGATGTTGTTTGCTGTGGCATCGAACGAGTTTTCAAAGTTGATGTTGTACAAGGAGACCAGCTTGGCCTCGTACTTGTTGGCCGAGAAGGTCGCTGTGGAAGCGGAGCCACCATTGCTAGACAGCACGGCGTTCTTGGACGTGATGGTGACGCGATTGTTCTTGGACGAGGAGCCATTGCTGGTCTGGCCGCGGACGATGGTAGCACCCGTGCGAGTAATAGAGACCTTTTCCTGGTAGGTTCCAGCAAGGACGTAGATGTGCTGAGTGGTGGCGTCGTTGGGAAGAGCTGCGATAGCAGACGCCACGCTGTTGTAGGATGCGCATGCGTTGCCTGACGGGCCTACCACGACAGCAGTGCTTGGCACTGAGGATGGTAAGACGCATGAGGCTGATTTCTCGGGCGCAGACGATGTAGTGCTCTCGGCCTCGATACTAGACGTCGTCGCCACCTTGGACGGAGTTGTGACTACAAGTGCAGAGGACTTGTCAGACTTGGCAGCCTCCACCGAGGAAGTGGTGACTACACGCGTGGACGACTTGTCAGATGCCGCCGCTGGCTTGGAAGAAGTCGTGACTGCCACTATTGACGATATGTCAGACTTCAAAGGAGACTGTGTAGAAGTCGCCAACGTCGTGGCAGAGTGTGCAGAAGGCGATGATGTCGTCTTGGGCAAAGAAACATCCTTGGCGTTGCTCGCTCTGATGGCACTCAGTACGCCAGAATCGATCCAGTCGAGCGTCGAGACCGCAACGGATGGATGGACGCTTTTGAAGAAGGCCGGGATATCATAAGGCGCAAGCCCATCAACATCGGTGATCAACGAGACATACTTGGCGCGGTCCGAGACGTGGCTTGAATAGCTACCATCGCCCGTCGTGCCAAACTCGATATATCGATTTGCGGCTGATTGCGTCTTGGCGTCGACGTAGACACCAGTCGCAGCAAGGAAGCCTGCCAGGCTCGAGTCGCGATAGACAACGACCGAGCCGTCTCCATTGGCGGCAGCGAGGTGAACCTTTGTGTTTGTGGTGCCCGTCTTCTAGACGACGGCGCACGTGTCCAAGACGATGGTTGAGTTGTACAGGGTCGTGCCGGAGAGGCCGCCCTTGTTGTACACCAGGAGCCCGTTGCTCTTTGTTGCCGTGATTGTCGATCCGTAAATGTAGAGAGACGGAAAGTTGTAAATGACCTTGTCCTGAGCCTCAAGATAGGAGTTGGCTATAATGGCTGACGAGAAACTGCCCGTGATGGCGGCAATACCGGCGGCCACGAACTGACAGTTGTAAAATGCATTCTTGGAGCCACGAAGAGATACGGCTCCTCCAGCGCCTCCGACCTGTGAGTTGGAAAACTTGATGTTCATCCAAGTCACGCCGCCAGGATGGGATACTGAGAAGGACACTGCTGGGAGGGAGTTTCCACCGTTGTCGATAACCACCTTGTTTGAGGAGGTGTCGCGCTTGTTGGACACCTCACCAACTATAGTGACTTTTGGCGTGGCGGCAATGACGACATTCTCGGTGTATGTGCCGGCGAGAACGGTCACGGTTGGAATCCCGCTTCCCTGGGCTGTCTTGATTGCTTCATTGATGGCAGTGAAGTCGCCGCTTCCGTCGGCAGCTACAGTGAGCACTATAGAAGAGTCAGTCGATGTTGAGCCAACGTCCTCTGAGGTGGTGTGATCAAGAGATGTAGTGGAAGTGTGTGTAGTAGGGGCCTCGGTGGTCAGAGAGTGTGTTGTTTGTGATGCAGCAGCTGAAGAAACGCTCTCTGAACTGGTTTGAGAAATGACCGTGGCGGAGGTGACAGAGGCCTCGGTGGTCAAGGACTCTGTTGTTTGTGATGCAGCAGCTGAAGAAACGCTCTCTGACCCGGTTTGAGAAGTGACCGTGGCGGAAGTAACAGAGGAACCAGTCGTCAAAGAGAGTAATAGTTGTAATTCAGATGCCGAATTGGTGTTTGATGAAGTGGCTTGGCCGGATGATATAGTGAAAGTGTTGCTGGTCAACGAGATAGAACTTTGTTCTTCGGTCACTGGGACTGAACTTGGGCTTGTCGACGGTGTTTCGCCAGAGGAACTGCTGGAAGCTCCGTTGATAGAGAGGGTGGTCATTGATGAATCTGACGTATGCGATTGGGACACTGCGTCTCCCCCCAGACTTGTTGTTGAAGTCAGACTTGCCATAATGGATGAGACTGTGGTAACGGTCTCGGAGAGCGAAGCTTGCGATTGAGACGGCTGAGTTTGTTCCACGGTCGTTGTCCCAGACGAGTCTTCTTCCCCGGATGAGTATGTAGTGCTCGAGAGGTCTGTAGCGTCGGAAGTCACACTCCAGGTTGTAGAGGTCTCGCTCCAGGCTGTAGTTGAGTCAACAGCCGTCCGAGTTGTTGACTCGCCACTGGTCGAAGCGGAAGTCTCACTCCAGGTTGTAGTCGAGTCAACAGTCGTCTGAGTTGTTGACTCGAAACTGGTCGAAGAGGACACTGATCCAGCATCAGACGGTATCGAAGATGATCCATAGCTTGTGAACTCCGTTGGTAGTGTGGAATACGTGTCGGGAGAAGTGGTATCTGAAGGAGATTGGGTCGTGATGGTAGCGGCTGTCGTCGAAGCAGTAGAGATTGAATCCATAGTAATACTGCTCGCTTCGGACTGAACAGAGGCGGACGATTCAGCTGAAGCTAATGAAGAGCCAGCCGACTTCTCAGTTGAGGATTCCAACGTCGTCGTTGTTGTCTCTGGTAGACTCGCAGTAGATAGCGATCCGACGCTGCTACCGGCTGCCGAAGTAGTTCGAATTCTCCGGGGCCCACAGACTCCCGGCCGTAGGTTCAAGCGAGTCGTGGTGAGAGTTGATGAGGAAGAGGACCATGTCTCGGAGGGCTGGGTGCCGCCCTGCTCTCGCTTGTTGACAAGCCCGGCATCACCATCTCGCGAGGCGCCGGACAAAAGGTCCAAGAGAGCATCATCACCGGTAAATTGGATCACGTCTTGGTCAAAGGAGGGGATGATATCAGGGAAATGCGAAGTTGAAGGAGCGTGAGGAACAGAGGAAGCGGAAGGGGAACGAGTGACAGGGCCGGACGAAGAAGAAACGAAATCAGGGGCAACAGAACCTTCTTTTGCAAGACTGCTTCCACAAAGGAGTGGAAGCAGTAGCCAGGCAGACAGTCTGGCCATGGTTAGCCGTTGGTCAGCGCAACGAAAGAATTAAGGAAATGCAAGGCGCGATAGCAGACAAGGAGGGCTAGAGACGAAGTAAACGGGAGCCAGCATCTTGATTTAATACCTCTTCTATGTGCACTCTCGACCATAGAACCCAAGGCCATTCCGCCAGCAGCGTCGTCCAGCTTTCCACATGGTTCAGCCTGGAGCGTTCGATAAGGGTCTGCGTAGCCGGCGCATCCGGTCGAGGCTGAGTCCATGTAGTAGGGAATGAAACTAGAAACGAAACTATTGATTATAAACTTGGCTGAAAAAAAAACTCGTTAGATGTCTTGGCGAATGGGATAGGACATGTAGCGAGTCGCCGTGGCCTAGACACACTGCATGTCAAGTCTCCGACCGAGTCAGGCGGTTAGTCCGAGAAGAAACAAAAGGCCCGCGGCCATGATTTCTAGATCCAGAAAGGGAGTGTCCGGAGAGTGGATCACCAGCTTCACGTCATCAAGCCAGATGAGTTCTAGACCAGACGCGATATCTCTAGCACAGTGGAAACATCGGTACCAGACTCATGGGAAATACGAAGTCGCTAATCCATAGGGCCGCCTAGATAATGGTCCTCAGCACGTGGTAGCGACTAGCTTAGTTAGATCTAACTGCCGCCTAAGCGCCTTTCCGCATTGTAATTCGTCCTGGCGATAGCTTCACTTCAGCTGTGCGCTACCGCCCCTAGTCTAGCCTTATATTGGCTATGTTGGCGCTATGATGACGTTCCTTGGCGATCTGATAGGTGTATAAATCGTTAGCCTGTGGATCGACTGGACCCCTAAATGTCACCGAAGGACGGATACTCTGTATTTTAGAAAGCGTTTCCCTATCTAGATTGCGCATATATGCATCCGGCTGATCCCTTGAACATCTCCTTGCTTAGAGTAGGACTGCGACTTCGTATTTACCCCACTGCTCAGAGGGTGATCAAGTTTAGTATTGTATTCAGGCTCAACGAAGGCTATCGTGCTATGTGCATTGTCAATCGTGCTAATCACTTCCTTTCCTATTTACTGTACCTTGCCTTACCTGGCCCTAAGGTCTTGCCCACGAGCTTATCATCACGTGCTCACATATGAATGAATGCCTACCCTGTAGCAAATGATTTATTTTTAAAGACACGCTCACTATAATTTTCTTCTTAAGCCTCGATACGTCAAACTAGTCACAATATTCAAGGAGATTTAGCAGGTATAGCGGTATATAATTTAACTTGTCTTCCTATGTCTTATTCTTATTCCTCATACTGAGGCCCGGTTCATGATTATAAGATGTTAATGTCATAAACTCACTCGACAATCTGCCCTTGGATGATTTACGCACGCTATTAAACCATTGCTACAGGTGGACAAATAACAAGACAGGCACGATAGTTCCGCGCTGAGAGTTAAATAAAGATTCGATAGCTTTAAGAAATGAAACTGTCGGAAAGCTTGTGTACCACGCGAATTAGGGCGGATCTGTATATATGTATTAATCTTATTGACTAAGGCTCTCGCCACTCTATTAATAACTAGATTAGCTAGTTCTTCCTTCCTAATTAGGTCTAGCGCTTCTAAGGTTTTCTCGCCACTAGCCTAGCAGAGCCTCGCCGGTTCTTACGTAACTAGCTTATAAAGGTCTATATAAGATCTAATTTAATACGCCCCTTTAGCTTATAGGCATAGCCGGCAAGCTATAATAACCTTTCTTTAATACCTTTAATACCTTTATTTCCTTATATATCGTTTCTTTGACCTCCCGTGGCTTAGGCTAGTTCTTATCTGCCCTTTCGTGGCCTCTTAAAGTATATATAGTGAGGGTCCTTTCACGGTGATCCCGTTGCCCTTTATTCCTAGTTCTCTATTAATACTTATAGCCTAAGCTCTCGCGAAGGCTCGCTAGATGCTATTTCCTAGAGGGAGAGATGCGTGATTATAGTATAAAGAGTACTAGCCTTCTATCGATAGTCTTCTCTTTATTCTTTTCCTATTTTAATACGCGATTTATATATTAACTTCACTCTCTTTTTCGATATATCCCTTCTTAGCTACTTCGCTAAGGTATTAATGTATTTCCTAGAGGACCCTACCTTTATCTTTATAGGGCACTTCCCTAGGGAAGTACTATATTTCTATTATATCTATAAGGTCTACTGGGGGATAGATCTTTACTATATAGTTAACTAGAACCTAAATTAATATATATTATATATTAATAATTATATTAAGTGTAGTGCAGTATATCTTCTTTTATTTATTTCCTTCTCTATATTCTCGGTTATTAACTTAGAGTAGGTTCCGCGAGAACTCCTCGGTATAGCCTAAGTATATTAGGCGGCGCTAGATAATCTTCTAGATTAGTTCTAAGATGAGGATTAGTCTCGGCGGTAGATTAGCTATATATACCTCTTTCTAGAGGAGTATAGTGCTATATAGCGTATTATCGCAAGGAAGATTTAGGATCTAGGTGCAGGGGGAGTAAATACCGGTGCCTTAACCTTAGTTATCTAGGCTTAGGAACTTATAGTATATCGTAGCCTTTTTTCCCTTCTTTATCTTTAAGCGGTGAGTCTAGTATTAGCTCCTCCTTAGGATCCCTTTTTTCTAATATTTAGCTAGGCTAGGGCTAGGCTTAGTCTCCCTGAGATAATAGCTTGGGTTTCTATTTATACTCTTTTATATTTATAAGATAACTCCCTGGCGATTGCTCTTAAGGAAGTAATTCTTGCCCTTAATAGCTATGAATATTAAGCCTGACTAGGTGCTAAGCTAGCGGCCGATAAACTCTTTAATACCTTTAAGCGGTCTCTCTTTATAAAGGTGGCTACTTATAGCTAGAACCTAGCTCCTATATGCTCTATTTCTTTTACTAGATTAGCTCTTTTAAGTCATCTTTAGACCCCTCGTAAGAGGGCTACTAAGGGTGTGGCGGCGCCTTATCTATCGAAGCGTGCTTAGCGTGCCTCTTCTAGTAGCTTTTTCTCCCCTTAGTCGCCTCTAGTCCTCGCTAGGCAAGCTAAGAGAACGATAGTGACTTAATGCCTAGTCTGGTTATTATGCAGCACTTTATATATTAGGGAAAAAGAGAGCTCTTGGCTGGATTGCTTCCTTTTATAGCTATTACTTTAGTAGGTATATAATTCCTTAGGCTAGACTTAGGGTTATTAATAAGGAGGATTCTTAGATAATAGATCTTTAGGGTTTTAGTGTATTCTCAGCGGAAGCTAGAAGGTTAATAATACTTATAGTCTATATTCTTAATTACTTATTATCGCTTTAGTATAGCACTTAGAGG
>JAJODA010000118.1:0-14763 GCA_021730345.1 Fusarium cicatricum | reverse complement strand
GTTCTGGGGATGGAGATGGAGAGAGAGAGGGGGGGCGACAAGGAGCCAAAGAAATGGGTCAAGGGTTCCCCTCCAAAAATATGATTGCATACTGTGATTTCAGCGTAGCATTGCACAATCGCGAGATTCAGGCGGCAGTTGCATATCGATCAATCCTGAGCTTCCCGTTATCGCTTGACGAGTTGAGCCTCGGCACAATTGTCCACTCTGTAGCACCCAAGGCGTGATCAGCGTGCAGGGGGTTCGAGTTTGGAACTAATGTAGTTGAGTTGAGCTGGAGGTGAGCTGCGATTTGAGCGCAAAGTGTAAGTGTGACTGCCCGACTGCCTGAGATAAGTTAACCAGTTGAAACCACCAGCTACGTAGCACTACGTAGTAAGCGAGGATAGGAACGGTATCTTCCACTGGAGCACCTAATTGGAAGGCTTATTCATCTACTGAATACTAGCACTTACAGGGCCAGTTGGAATGGAAGAACAGTGCTGCATTCGAGTGGACAGTGGCACCTGAGCTAGCAGCGCCGGTCCAACGCTAGATGATGCTCTACACTTCTGACGCAGATAATATCCGCCCATCCAATCCAGCTTACTGGACCTCGACCGTTGCATCTTCACTAGGTGCAATAAGGTTCCGAGACTTGCCAGCTTAGCCAAGACGAGGAGGGGTACTGGAGCTTTTGGCCAAACAAGTGTGCAAGTGTGGATCATCCATCATCATCAACAAGCAAGGGAGCGTTCTGGACTTTGCGGCAAGTTTCCCCCAAATGCTTCTGGACGCGATGATGCCGTGATTTTACTCCGAGTGGTATGTTAGCGGCAGGGCTCCGCATCGTCAAAATGATGAGATGCCCGCAGGACGGTTCTGTCACTGTGAAGGAAGCGTGGCGCGTGACCTTTTCTTCCCTCTCCTTTGATCAAGAGCCTGCTTGCATCGTCACCGTCATCGCTGTAGCCGACACGCGCGCAACGTTTGTGGCTGATGAATCTCGTTCAGGACCGAGTTTGTACGTAGTGTGCAGCAGCAGCGATTGACGATGCAATGAAATCCCATGCAACTCCAACGTCGGGAGTCACTACATCTCCGAACCTCCGGATCAAGTCTCCCAAGTTCTCACGCCCTCGCTTGGCGGCTATAACCCATGCCAGTAAAGGACAAAACTTCCATTGCCTTAGCGACCGGCGGACCGGTAACAAAAGGATGCCGACCAACGGTCCGGTACTTCAAATTACGGTAGAGCCAACAAGACCAAGCCATCACGTGGGAAAGTTCCCCAATGGGAAAACGGAATTGAAGCCATCTCCAAGGACGAGGTCAGGGACCAGACAACCAACCACAGGCCAGAGGGTTAGCAATACGCTGTGCAATCAACTGCTCTTGCAGGACATCTCGATCCTTGACTTCATCCGCTACTGCCGTTCCCATGCATCGTCTAAAATTTCTCAGCCTCTTTTGTCTTGCAGCCAGCCAGTTGGCCCTAGAGATAGATCCCAGGAAGAGGAGAAGCCGATATGGATCACGGAAACAAGGGCCCTTGTTCTCTGTAGCAACAAGGCATGTTTTGGGCTTCAGTACGGAGTACTACTGTGCGGATAGTAGTGCCTCTGTTCCGAGTCAACCGAGACCCTTGCCATCATGGTACAGAGGTACAGATATAGAGTCCCTGTTGCAGCAAGTATGAGCTGTTCTGTGCTCAACTGCTCATTACCCAGTGAGCGTGCATTCTTCCCAGGGCTTCTCCAAGGGCTTCTCTCTGGTTGACCTGACGTTGCATCTCAACCTCCGTCATGTTGCTTCCAACGGGGGATTCTAACGTACCGGCATCCTCCACTCTCCGTGGCTGCATTGACCGTGTGCCGGAACGACTGGATCTGCGCCGGGGGCAGCTCAGCTTGGCAGGGCTCCGCCCAATCGTATACAGCCCGTGAGAGACCGGGAGTGACAGGACCCCGACGAGGTTTTTTGCGTTTTTGCACCCAGATTTGGAGTCCCCAAAAGTTGCCCACAAGTACCCCTCACGCCCTCCACTCGGCTGCTTGGAGCTGCTCTGCCTTGTGGTTCCGCTCATAAGTCCACTTGGGACAACACCAAGACGCGGGAGCAAGATAAGGCCATGTTTCGCTCTTTGGCTCTTTGACTCTTTTCTGCTCTGGATAGCCAGATAATATATCCGCTGTCCCCGCTGCGGAGCCCGGATGCGAGCAGTAGCCATACCGTCTTATGGATCGATATGGATCGATATGGATCGATATGGATCGATATGGATCGCATCAAGTTTAACCTCGAGTATGGCCAACGACAACCAGCCAAAGACCAACTCTGGTTGTCTGGATACGCAGATGCGGAGCAGACCCAAGACTATTGAGAGCAGCCTAATCCTTTGCGGCTTCTCGCAGAAGCCATCCCAACCTCAACCGCATGCTGTCTCGGACCGGCAACTAAACTTTTCAAAGAAAACACTGAAGAGTTTTCCTCCCGTCGTATCCTTCACTTTAGCCGGCCCCTTCGAAATGGTCTAGACAACTTGCTAATCGTCGTCCACTTACACTCTTTCTCTACAGTACTGCAAGTGACTTCTCGCAACTCATTGGCCAACAACTATTGGTAAATTTTTTCGTAGGCATTCCCAATTGGGATCTCGGTCTGGACAACTGCATTTCTTTGCCCCTCATGCTCGTCAAAGGCCTGTCTCGAAGGCATCCCCGGCCTGTATCCAGGTCCACCACACCCTCATCACTCTCAAAGAGACCACATCCTTGGGATCTCGCTGCAAAATGCTTGGTCCCATTGTATCGCGGCCCGTCTCCATGCTCCAGGACCCTGGGCCACTAGGACGGCTTTCCATGTGGTGACAGCCCTTGTAAAGGGCCTTTCGCCATGGTCCACCGCAACTACACTTACACGACGCTGCACAGACTGCGGACTGGACCTCTTCGCGCCCGCAACACGTTTAACCAGAGGTCGTGCGCTGTGAATAATCCATGAGGAGCATGCCGTATACGGTAACTGCTCACGCTCACACTTTGCGACATCGGCTGCATTAACCCAGCCTGAACGGAACTTGCCGTCTGTAGACGCCCAACTGCGAGTCACCAACAGACGAACCAACCTCTTCTGCCCCTTGCCCTGCTCAACGCCCTTCTCCCTCTCAGCCGTGTAGCCGTGGAACCAGTCACGCGACCACAAAGCAGCCGCGGCTTAGACAACCCCTGCGCCCGATGGACCCCCAACTTGGAGGCTCAGATTAATTTCTCCGTGATGCCCAAAAGAGGTGTTGTGCAGATATGGGAACCACATTTGCCCACAAACGCACGTACATGCTGTACAGCTCATGTCAAGATGCATGAGTGTAGTTACACCGATTCAACGGTGCCTGCCAAGATGAGTCAATGTGACCCCATAAGGCTCCATTACCACGAGTCAGAGTCGGGCTTTTTGGAGTATTAAATTGATATCCTAGAATGAACTAACATGCACATGCGACGTGTATGAGATAAGTTAAGTGATCGAGAAGAGGGGTTAGCATGGTCTCTTTGATCTGTGACCTAATCCCTGGCTGCTCGTAAAGGACGGTATTGCTAAATCCCCGAATGCGCTGCATTCAACACAAGACAGATGGCCCACAGTCCGTTGTCTGGACCCGGAAGATGCTGGTCTAATGGCTTGGATAACCATTCAGGCAGACAGTGTAGCCAGAGAAGATGTGCTGTCGAACAAGGTCTGTCCCGCTTGGGCTACTATTGTTCCAGGGCTCAGCTGTATCTCCTTATACAGCCAAGCCCACCTCCTGTGGACGTGTTGAGCCCAACATAGACACTGGGCGGTCAAACGCAAGCATTTATGCCAAGCGCTCAGCGAAAGACACTACAGAACATGTTGTGCATACGAGCTTCTATACAGGGGCTTCAATCGAGGCATTCCTTTTATATAGTTGGAGGAAACACGACGTGAGCGAAACGCAATCTCGAAGCTATATGCAAGAAGAACCACGTCTACTAGCGGGAAGTTTAGTCATCTTGGAGTTTGTTGTTCAGGAGTTGAAGGTTGAGGCTCATGTCATAGGGCTAAGAAACTGAGACTACTTGCAACTCGGCTACTGGGGAAGCCGATAGACAAATCACTACCCTACGAGGATTTTCTCCCGAGACTAGACATGAAGACATTCTGTGCCAGTTGAGTTTGGAGGTGTTGAGTTATCCGCATATTCGTTAGAACAATGCGATCTCGACAACTATCATGTCCCCTACCAACATCTAAAGGAGAGATGCGCTACAATTCTATTTTGACTGGGATCACAGTATATCTCAACAATTGAGAATGCTGCAATCATCTCATCAAAGCCAACATGTATAGCTGACTAATCGAAATGCCATCTACGATAGAACCTTGCGGCTTCCTTTACTTTTTCACCTTTGGTCAGTTCTTGGTAGAACACGGCATCCAACTGACCGTGCAATGTTGACCATAGGGTCATCAGAATTTAATGTCAAGAATCCATGCTCCTCTTCCCTGCGGCGCACATGAGATAGGGAGCACCCGTACGTAGTGGAGGAGTACCAGTAGGCGGCTGACTATGAGCTAAGACGTACATAGCAACATGGATGCTCGCAGCTAGGAGTCTCATATGGAAAGAGAGCTAGACATTGCATCAACATACGAGGCCCGGAACGGCTTGAGTACATCATACCACCATACCTGCGCCATAAAGTATATGTATTGACTCCAGTTTCCCACACCTAAGCGTGACCGATTTCGCCATGTACTCAACGTCTCCTTGAAGACTTGGTGCCCCTCGAGCCACGCCCAGCGCTCGCTCTCCGCATGCTCTAATTCAACAAAGCCAATCCTTGCTTTTCACTTTTCAACCCCTTGATGCCGAGGCAGTCCGCGTCGCCGTCGAGGTTCCTGCCGTAGACTTGGCCTTCCGCCGCGTTGGCTGATACACATCGTTAAAGTTCATGGCAACACCCAGGAACCGCATATCCACGTCTGGTTGGTATGCAAGATCGCCGAGCAGAATCTGTACACGAGTTCGGAACGACGCGCCCAGATGCCGCAGCCGCTCCTGAAGAACCGGGAACTCGGACGTCACGGTTCCTGACCCTGCTGTCGGCGTGTCCGTCCCATCGTGCTCGTTATCGTGGCGTGTGGTGCTCCGCACGTCGGCCTCCTGTCGCCGGGTGAAGTCCGACACGCTCCAGCTATACAGTCCATCGACCGAGTCTCGGTAGCTGAGCATGAACCGGAGGATCTCCCCAAGCTGCATCATGTATGTTGTGCGGTCGTCTTCATCAGAGCTATGTGAGCGTCGTTTGGCGCCGAGCAGACCCTTGTGGGTGATGTCGTTGAGGTAGCGGGTGTGAGCCTTGATGAGATCGTCCAGAGTGCAGTCCTCCTTTTGGATTCGTTTCTGAAGCTCGCCCCATGAAGACTCAATAACCTCAAATAGAATGTAGTATTGAAGTTGGCCAACGAAGTGGATCATTTCGGCAAGAACTCCACGCGTTGACTTCCACGTCTGGGAGACTGCAGGGTCTGAGTTCTGAAGGACGCCGCGGGCGCCGGTCATGCATTTGCGCCAGGTCGACAGCACGGCAAACTCGACTCTTTTGATGCGCCAGAGAAAGTTGAAGACCTTGAGATACTGTCTGTTTCCCCACTCTGTCACAACAACGTCGACCGGTGCGTCGATCTTGTATTCGAGTGTGAAGCAGTCCCATCCAATATCACCATGTGATAGCTGGAGCATTCGAGCATCCAGCCTCCGTAGGACTTCGGGGGAATCGTACTGGGCATTTGATCCTCGAATGGCGTGCTCCAACTGCGCGGTGAGTGTGTGCCTATACTGGGCTCCAGCCGGACGATCCAGATTGGCAGCAAGGGATTCCATGAGAAGAGCAATGAAGTCGCCTTGTCCCAGAAGAATGTAGTTCTTGAGCGCCTGGAGATGCTCAAACAGGTGGAACTTGTTGGCCATCAGGTCGATAAGACGTTTCATGGTTGTCTTGTAGGCTTCGTCGATCCAGGTCTCCAGCGTCGCCGTGTCGCCATACCGTAGTTCCTTGGAGGCAGCTTTCGAGTAGTCTTCCACCCACATGGCATCACCACAGCTATGCCGGATAAAGTTCAGCGACTTGCCAATCAGGAAAACCTTCTGGGCAAAGTCCTGAGTGATGATGCTAGGGACCATGTCTTTGGAGATTTCGTACTTATCCTCCCAAACGTTACCCGCGCCCTTGGCTTTCGACGGGTCCTTGTTGGGGGCCTGTTCTCTGACAAAAAACTCTTGAAAAGGGTCTGATAATTCGCCATCATATATCCAATGTCGCAGGATGTCGTAGAAGGGTCGTGTGAAGCTTCCCAATAGGCGCTCGGCAAAAGTAGCCACGACAGGATCTCCATGAGATGACGAGAAGCTGTGGATCAGCGAAATGAGCTGGCCGCCCTTCTTTTTCTCAGACTCTTCGGCGATGAGACTCATCAACCTGAGTCCCATTGTTGCTTCGCGCGTCCACACCACGCATCTCTTTAGAGTGACACCCGATTTTCCAATGCCTGCTCGTGGTGCCTCTTCATCAAGTGACGCCAAAGCTCTTCGGATCTGACCCTCCAGTGTGGCAATCAAGCTTAGATACGACTTGAGCTCGCCGCTGAGGGCAGCTCTCAAGCTTTGACCAAGCAGCCCTTTGGCAGGGGTTTTGCAAAAGCCATCAAGACCGCGATACAGCAGTGAAGGCTCTGCTAAGGTGTGAAGCAGGGAAACAATCGGTAAAGGAAGAGTTGGCGGTAGTTTGATAGTATCCGACTTTGCGAACGGTAGTGCTGTGGAAGACAGGCCTTGAAGGGTGAACGGAAGGTCTCTGAGGATAACTGACTCAGAGGGTTCGATCTCGGAATGGTTGTTTGCTAGCAGTGTCGACTTTAGAGAAACGTCTCTCTTGGGTGCCTCAAGCTGAGAGTCTCCATCCTTGGCGGGCTTTTTAACCTCTTTCGTGGGAAGCTTCTTGAGCCCATCCGGTTGGAAAGCATCTTTGAACTGCTCCTCTTCGAACCTAGATGCTTTGGTGGTGCGTTCCCGACCTTGACGTTTAATAGCATCGCGGCTGATGGCATCTCGGTAGTTGGGCGCCGACGGCTTGACAGGGCTCAACGGGAGGGGTTCGCTCGGGTCGGGAGAATCAGCGAGTTGGTATAGAAGATAGAGGATTGCCCACTTGTGCTCGAGCACAGGAAGTGATAGTAGTCGTGTATAGAGGTTGGAAAATCGTAGAGCTTGGGTGGGATTGCTCTGGATGAGCTTCCGCTTTATGAGGTCGGAGGCATGGTTAACATCGGAAGAGATAGCGGGGGAGGATGGACTAGATCAAGGCCGTGTCAGCGGGCTGCAATAACATGTCAACCGAGAGACGAAGGTGTTTTACCTGTCTAGAACAGATTTGACAAGTTCGAAGCAGGTATCATGGCGTTCTTGCGCAGCTTCTTCGGTGTCGTTGGGGTTGCTGGGCACGATGTGGGCTATCAAGCTGTCGATGGCATTGGTTATGCGATCAGGAGCCATGAGGGCATTGTCGCAGGCAACCTGCGACCTCGAGGCTACAGATTAGCTGTGCGAATAGAATTGTGTGAGCTTAGAGAGTCGAATAGTCAAAGAATTGATGTTGCGCAGGCCTAGAACTGGAAGAAGGTGGGATCTTGTGTATGTGATATTATCAAGTCGAACCTTGGTTCAGACGCGCCAGACGCGACAGTGAGAGTTGTGGTGGTTGTTGGGCGAGGTAGTGCGGCAGCTGCAAGTAGTGGTGACCCTTTTTGGACGTGGAACGTGATGAGAAGTCAAAGTACTGTATACTTTGACCGTGCGCTGATGACCACGCTGTCGGGCCTTACGGCAAAAATTCGACGACACTCCAAACCATCGACCCTTTACCTCACGTCAACAGCGGAAACGGTCGCCCATCAAATTAGCCGCCGCATAATGCCTTTCCCATCGAATTAATACCTGCATCGTGATCGCATCGTCGTCGCCATTCGTTCTATCCAACCCATGCGTCTTTTCTCCGCGTCGCGCCGCGCTACACTGCCGCACGCGACGCTGTCGCCTGTTCGTCTCCTATCAAGATGCCCGATATCGACCCCGCGGCTCTAAGCCGTCCATCCGTCAGCCTTTCGACTCCGGTTCTATCAACAAAGTCCCTATCTGGCTCTGCTTCGGGTGCACCCAAGATTGCAAAGTCGAGCCAGATCATCCCTGCGCGAATTGACCTCGAACCGTTATACACTGCCCTCAAGGCCGCCATCGGCAAGGAGCAATGGGTGGTATACAAGGAGTCCATCACTCAGTTCTTGATCGGTAGGGATCGCGCGCATATATGTTCTTGATTGCGCACGCTGACGACCCTCTTTAGGGCGCTTAAATCAAGCCGAGTATTCGGAACGAGTCGATCCTATACTTGCAGGCCTCGGCGACAAGGAACATCTCCATAACAACCTCATCGCAGCCATCTACGGAAATGTTACCCGTGAGATGCCCGATCAAGGGCTGGCACCCTGGGTCAGCGCCAACGATAAGCCCGCGACCACCACAGGCAGCAAGCCAGTATCAGGTGACGCCGCTGAGCGCAGGTTGAAGGGAGATGTCATGCAACTACCTGCGCGAGACCGAAGGCGTGTCAAAGACCTAGTTCAGAATGACGTTGGTGTTCTTTGCATTGTTCCCTATACAGCTGCTAACCTGTTTCAAGTGGGATCCGTACGAGAGCATATCAACTGTATTCACAGAAACGCATCGCAAGCCTTCCATGGCAACGGATGCTACCCCTACTGCCGTTGGGGGTATCAATAATATGAGTAAGTACTGGCCAAGTGAACATTTCCTCCACAGAGTATCTGACAAAAGCGCAAGACTTTGACTTGGAAATTCGAAAACGATACGCCCAACCTTTAGCGATCGAATCTGGCGAGTTCCCCGACGTCAACATGATTTCCGGCCGCATGTTGCCATTCTGTTACGAGGCAGGGCTCGTCAGCGGCCACACTGGAGATGCTCCCCAATACATGTCCGTTGCGGTTGAGACATTTATCAAGGAAATCTTGACACAAGTGTTTAGTCGCACGCGGAGTAACGGACCTGGAGACTCTGGCAGTGCTGGCTTTGGAGTCGGAACGACATGGATCCAAACGAACAAGTACAAGCGACAACTCGAATACGAAGAAGAAGCGGCACAACGAGGCGAGATCACCCGGGATAAGAGTGGCCTTCTCCCGATCGAGTCCAAGGCGGCGAGCGAAAGAGGCCCTCTAGGGATGTCTGATCTGCGCCTATCCTTGGAAATGGCGGATAGCGGAATGGCCCAATTTCCTGTGCTCATGACCCAGGTTATATATGGATACCGAGAAGGAGAGCTGGAGAACTGGGACGATTATACTTGGATCCCTGACCAAGCACCTCAAGGTCTCGCAGAAGACTACAATATGACGGGCACGAATGGCGGCAAGGTTCACGAACTCCCTAACGGACACCCTGACGCTATGGACATTGATACAGAAACCTGGTGGGAGGGCGCGGAGAACCAGGACATGGATATGCTGGACGGCGTCCTGGACTCGTGCCTTGCGGCGGGAACCTAGTACGCCCCCCAGCCGAAGCCAACTGTGCGGCACAGCTGTCTACCAGTCTGGACTGTTGTACACGGGTGCCCGAAGACGACAGGCCATGAACGTCGACGAGAAAAGCTGAAGAAAGAAGCAGGATCGTCTGGGCCCAGTCGCAAGCGAAAGCACAAGGAACTAGATGTTATTATCAGGAAGAAGGGACGGAAATGATAGTCAAGGTGTAGCAAGGAGCCGGCGTTGGACAGGAGGCACACTGACAAGCACGAACCCGGGTGTTGACATGAGCTCGGAAACCGGGTGATCAAACGAATGCATTTGCATCGGACGGCTTCATCTTTCGGCGCAGGTGGGGTCTGGAGTTTTTGTTTCTGGTCGCGCTGAAGGCGATTATGCTATATTTCCTTTTTATGTACTTGTACAGCTGTGCAAGGGATGATGACCCTGGACAGCATGCTTGGATGATGAATGGATCCCGTGGAGGAGTACCGAGGAGGAGGAGGACTTGTATACTTGATCATTGCGAGGAACGATACCCGAGCAGCTTGAGGAAGATTTGAGCTGCTCCGTACGATAAATGATGGAGAGTTCACGAAGGCCGCCCATACAGGTAGTTAAAGATTTAGTCAAGAGACTTGGGGTTAAAGAGTACGTCTTTCTGTGGCATTGGCTGATATGGAAACATACCTCCAACAGGTGGACGATACGTTTGTGGTGCGGGGATTCAACGAGAGTAACACGACAGCTCTGGGTACGCACCGCATAGCTGCAGCAATAAATACCGGGGTTGAGGGATAACTATGCCATGAACTGACATTGATTTTGATAGCGACCACACCCATGCTGTCAGCGGTGATGAAGTCTCATCAATGTCTCTGCCGTGATGTAGTTGGCCGCCACCAGAGGCCATTGTGGATGTGACGGAATGGGGGCTAGAGGCTCCGGGGAACTTACGCGGGGCGACATTTGGAGCCGTCGTGCCAAGACATGCCCAAGCGACTTACCTTACCTTGAGGTGCCTGACAGCTCGGCGACCGGGAACCAACCGACGCCGCCGTTCCAGGGGAGAAGACAGACAAGACAGCCCAACGAGTGGAGGTTATGAGCTTTGGAATTAATGGTTGTTTATGTTTATCGCCCAAGGCCACGTCGTGAGGAAACGTAAAGGCCAGGCAGGAAAGGTGGCAAAAGAGCAAACTCGGCGAGGAACCAAACACTTTCGGCACATACCAGAGCCATGGTCGTTGGCCCCTTGAGCTTGTGTTGCTTTGGGTGATTCTGCTTCCGGGGATCACAGGGCGTCGAGCTAAGAAATGGTGCTAATATCGGTCGTTCGGGATATGTGCTGCAATTAGTTAGGCAGAGAGACTGTTGATATGCTCGTGGAAGAGCTGACCATGATCATCACCATCATCACCATCACCACCACCACTACCGTGGCAGGGTCATGAGCTTCCATTCCCAGTCCGGGAGCTGCATCGAAGAGCAGCAGAACCGCCAGTGGAACAAGTGCCCGAGGAGCCCGAGCCCTCAGCTGGCCCGTGCGCGTCGTTCTAGAAAGCTTCCCTGGGCGGCTACCACCATCTCTGGAAACTCCCACTTCCACCTTGCTCGCACTTTCCCCCACTTCTCTCCCATTCCGTCCGTCAAGTCAGCACTTTTTGCCTTTGGACTCTTTGTCCATCTTTCCTTCTTCTTCATCTTCTCTTCTTCTCTACTGTCTACTACTAGTATCTATCCTTCAGACAAAAACATCGCCTCCTACTACGAGCTGCAGACTTTTCTTCTCATCATCCTTTCTTCTTCAACCTTGTCCTTTCTTTGACCACAAGGCGGGGAACGGAGAAAGAAAGCGGCAAGCAAGCAAGCTTGATCAACCCCACTCGCCCTTCAACTCCTCCCTCTCTCTCGCGTCGTTGGAGGCCCATGTCACTGACCCCTCCTCTCTTCTCGCCTCTGCACCGTCTTGTTCAGCTCTAGGCCTCAGTCCGTCGTCTCTTGGATCTCGCATCTTCTCTGATCCTTCCTAGCGCATCGTCTGAACCAGGCCCAGACCCCTCTCTTTTGCCCTTGGGTCCCTTGTTGCTACAGCCAAAGTCGGAAAACATCAGTTTCTTCGGTCTTGACCGAATTCCTAGGGTCCATCTTGCCAGGATTGAACGTGAGTCAAACCCATTTTCTTGTTTCTCACTGTCGTCCCGCACTCCAGCCAGCTCTCCCATACGCCACCTGCTCTATTCAAGAGCTGTCAGACATCTATTCCTAGTGTGCAAGCACCCAGCTTGAAAGGACAGCTCTGCAAGCACCACAAGCAATGTCTCGCTTGATGTCATATTTCCTTTTACCTGATGTTGCATGCCAAGAATTTCTCTTGTCCTCTACCCCATCTTGCATCACCCATCTCTCTTTGAGTTGCGCATGGGCTTTGCAACAGGGTCCTTGATCTCGGCCCCGCCACAACACGTCACTTTCAAGTGCGGACTGTCCAGCTTCATCTAGCGTCCAGACCCCGGAGCTCCTTCCTGCACGGCGCCACCCCCTTGTCACCTTCAATGATCTTTGATCACTGTAATCAGCTTCAGTTGCAGCCTTTGTTGACACTATCTTAGCTTGATTACTCTGAGAATCGTTTAAAAGTGCGCCTGGGCAGCTGTATGTCAACTTCCCTCCCTTCCCTAACCAAACTACATTTCTCCATCCGCCATTCTTCACTTGACATATCTTGGCGAATTGTCATCAACTCTATACGCCCATTCTTCCTCGTCTTGTGCTCTTACGAACAGCCCTTCGGCCTTCAGCGGTCTTGACCAAAGCTTACCAAGAAACGGCATAGGCATTCGACGACCAGGTGTTCCCCTCCGATACCCTCAAAGCCTACGCCGATCTCTGCGATAGTCGATTGAACAGTCGAGTGGCGGCTTGTTACGAAAGTCCGGGCGACAGCTATATAGATAACCCGAAACATTGTCACCCACCCTCACATCATGGCTGGCCCCTTCTCTAGTCCCTTTGGGGAGAACAACAACCCTTTTGGAACAGACAGAGGTGCCTCCGGCAATGTCATGCATCAAGTTATCGAAGAAGACGAGAACGACCACATCACATCTCCCACAAACCCCAGCTTTGGCCGCACACCAAACTCTGCGTCCATGTTCTCCGGTCCTTTTGGCGGCGGCGGCTTTGGTGGCGGCGGCTTCGGCGGCGACGCCTCGCCTGATGGACCTCCGAGCTCGCGAAACCCCCCCAACCCAGATAGCTACCCTGCCCAGTATAACTTCGCTCGTCGAACTTCAGTGTCAGCCGAATCCCTGAAGCCTAGTGCCGACGCCTCCGATAACTGGTCTCCTCCCTACCACGAGAAGACGGCAGACCAGCTTGAGCGTCTCAAGCGTGCTATTGAAGGCAACTTCCTCTTTAGCCACCTAGAGGATGAGCAGAGCGCCCAGATTCTGGGTGCCTTGGTTGAGAAGCCGATACCTGCTAAGGGGATTAAGGTAATTTCCACGAATGAAATATGCGAGTGCTGCGTTAACAGTCTTATAGGTGATCAGCCAAGGCGACGCTGGGGACTACTTTTATGTCGTCGAGAAGGGATCATTTGATGTATACGTCAACCCCACCGGCACCCTTCAGCCCGGCCCTGACGGCATGGGTAACCAGGTCGGCAACATTCAAGCTGGTGGTTCGTTCGGAGAGCTCGCCCTCATGTACAATGCGCCCAGAGCCGCGACCGTTGTCTCGGCCGAGGCTGGGTGCACTGTGTGGGCTCTCGACCGCGTGACTTTCCGCCGCATTTTGATGGAGTCGACTTTCGCGCGGAGACGCATGTACGAGAGCTTCCTTGAGGAGGTGCCCCTCCTTAAGACCTTGACCCCTTATGAGCGGTCCAAGATCGCCGACGCTCTAGAGACAAGGAAGTTTGCGCCAGGAGAGGTCATCATCAGCGAGGGTGACCCAGGCCATTCATTCTACCTGCTGGAGAGTGGCGAGGCGGATGCCTACAAGGGTGACCGCGAGAACAAAGTGCGCCATTACAGCAAGGGCGATTTCTTTGGTGAGCTTGCACTGCTCAACGATGCACCGCGCGCAGCTAGTGTCGCGGCCACGTCGGACGTCAAGGTAGCCAGCCTGGGCAAAAACGCCTTTCAGCGGCTATTGGGTCCTGTGGAAGGTATTTTCCGACGGACTAAGTACGAGGGTGTCAAGACTGGCGTCGAAGAGATGGACCCCCTGCATTCCGGCTAGATGGGAACATTCGTGTAACAGAACGGGTCAAGGGTGGATTGGGAGAGCGCTGTGGATGAGCAGAAGAACCTCGATGAACGGGGCGGTGTTTGGATGAATTGTAACCCAGTTTGCCACTGTTTTTCTGCGCGTGTATCATTTGCGCCTGAGTTGGGGTTGACGAATGAAGGAAAGGGCTTTATGTTGGCGTTTGAGAGAGGTCCTTCCCCCCACCTTCGCTTTCCTGAGACAACATGGCTAGTGTGATCAGATACCTTTGTTGATATCAACATCATTGGTATTCATGGCTCGCCACTCGATTAGTGGCTACATTGACCGAATATGAGTTGTGGCTAACAGAGGTATTTTCTGCGTGGTGAAGCTGTAAGTTGATATAGATTTCACGTCTAATGTGATCTTGCTGGGACAAAAGCAAGAGCTTCTATGGTATCAATACTCCTTTAACATGATAAGAACCCGTACATCTTGCAAGACGATTTCTTCCGTCCGGTAACTTCTTTTCCAACCCAAGGCCCTCGAAGTTACTATTAGTTTACGCCCGAGTACAGTCACATCACTGCTCCTGGCTTTGCGTCGCAGCCCTCCGCGCCAGCTCCTCTCGAATCCTCCTCCTCAGCTCCTCAACGGCAACCTCAGTCTCGAGCACCCTCCCCACGCCAGAGCGCCAGGTATCATCGAGGGTCTTGATCTCTGCCGCTACAGCACCCTGGCGCTTTTGCCTCTCCAAGTTGACCAGGTCGACCTCGCGCTTGGTGGCGGCCAGGTCGCGCTCGAGCGCCTGCAGCTCTGCCTCGAGCGCGTGGTTGCCCAGTAGCCAGGCGTTCTTGCCCCAGCGGTCCAGCAGCTCGAGGTTGGTGAGGCGGGACTCGAGGTAGCTATGGGCAACAGCGGCGGAGGGGAGCGCTGTTGCCC
>JAJODA010000117.1:0-27628 GCA_021730345.1 Fusarium cicatricum | reverse complement strand
ATATCTAACTAATCGACTGCCATGCCTTTGCCTCGTCAAATGAGCGAAGTAATGAATCCAGATAAACCTTGTCCTTTAGGCCTCTAGTAAGCTTGCTTCTCGATTCTCTCGGTCTTTGCGCATCGTGCAATTTTATGCTAATGTTTTTGTGCCAGTCAAGATTGTTCTGCCGGCTGGTGGCTATGGCTGGTTATAGCAGCCACAAGCGTTATCACACGTGGCGCCCTCATCTTCCCCTCACGTCCTCTCAACGCATCATTTCCTCGCGTTCGAAAAAAACATGGGGTACTCAAATTGCTCCAGCCTGTCTACACGAATCATGTTGAGCGCCCATCATCTACGGGCGTAGTTGTCGTAGAAAAGACTAAGTCCCTTGCAGTACGGCTAGGGCACCTTATATTCGTCACAGTAGTACATCTTTAAAGTACTGGGTGACCCCTGTCAGCCGAGACGCGCTAGTCTCTACCGGGGCACTAGGGCCACATCAGTGGCTAGTGTAGTGACGCTAGTCACTAGACTTTCGCCGCTAGACTATTTAGGGAAGTCCAGCGATCAGTACCTTCAAGGGTCTAATAACTATTAAATGCTATGGACGCAGCCATCACTTTCGCAGCTACGGAGTAGGGCATTGGTTCTCTTTTTAGTTCACAATGAGAGCCATCGTTTCCTCGTCCTGTGTAGGCCGCTTTGTTCTTACCCGCCAACCCAAGCTCTCACGCCTCTATCACCTTGCAACACGGATGACTTTGTGCCGTTGGCAGCACCAGCCTTCATCTAGCATTGGGTTCTGTCTCCGGCCTGAACCCACGATGAGCCCTCCCTCCAGCCGTCGCTTTTATAACCCGCCCTGACCATATCCGATAGCTCACAACACCGGCTGACCCATAGCTTCGCATGTTGTCGACTTCCCGTTGTCTGATCTCTGGTCATGGCTTTAGGTGCAGTCATGCGCGCAATATTACCGCAGGGTCATTTGTTGCGTCCAATGTCGGCAGCCTTTGAAGTTCTCCAACTTCCAACGACTGTCGACGACAGCTACGACCGCGAGAACCGAGGTTCTAGTCTTCGAAGACCGTTGGGCAATGAACTAAGATCAAGGACCTCCGTCACCTCTATCTATTCATATACTTCTCGAAGCGTGACACATCTACAACAACGTCTCGAAAGCTCCAACTTGCCGGTCCAACGTTGCGCACTTACGGTTGTCGACGATATTGTCTGCGAAACCACGTATACGAACGCGAACGACAGCGAGGGCTTTAATTTGCTCATTGCCGACCGGAACGAAAACGAGGACTTGTATAACCAATATTCACCTTTGCTGTCATCATCCTCGACGCGAACCTCAAGGTCGGTATATCCGCGGGATAAGGCAGCTTCTCGCTTCCGCATCAGAATGCCATCCTACGATACAATCAAGTCACGGAATCGTGCAAGAGAGACGGCTTAGACTCTCGATACTCTCTAGCGTTACAGGAAGATCAAGCTCAACCCCAGGGAGATACTAGTTCTCGCTCAATATCACTCAAGATCAATGCCTTAGGCGAGTCATGCCTCGCCTTGCGCCCCGCCTTGCGATGTTTTACCGCCGCTTCCTTTTACCCAGGTTCACTGAGCTTTCGCTTCTTGTCGATGGGGAGCCAGACCGGATCGGCCGGTCTTATGGCTCTCGGCCCATGCTGCGACTGTTGTTTGACGAGAGTTTGCATGAAGCCATCCTGAACCATCCACGTCGCGGTAGGTTGCTCCCTTCTCTTCCTCTTCCCTCTTTTTCGTTCTACCCCCTGTCTTCTCTCTACCTTGGCCCCCGCTTGGCAGATCAGGACTCTCGCTCTTCATAGTTACTCAAGGGGTCCCGATCTAAACGTTGACCAACATGCGTGTATCCCCTAGTGCCCTTGACGCTTTTTTGCTATTCGCCTGAATGCGAGCGTGCTCTGTCTCTTTGGTTGACATGCATGTGAATCATGATAGCTTATTGACGATAACGGGAGCTCAGCCGACCTTTCTCAAGGACGGCGCCAAGAGTTCTGTTCTTGGACAAAATTGTGATGATTATCGAGGCAAGTCACTTGGTTTTTGCTGCCACAACTGTTGCCCCATGAAGTCTTGGCAGCACCCGTATCATGGTGGCTTTAGCAGCATCGCGAGCACTTCCATCATGGCTTCAACACTGTCGTAACCAAATTAGCGAAAAGTCTGGGGACAGCCAGCATGGCCCTCGGCAGCCTGGGAGACTTGGGATGATTCAAGAGCGATTCAACTCGGCAGCCGGAAGTGTTGACCGCTCGAGGTCTTGCACCAAGAACCCCCCAGCCCTCCTTGGTAATATGCGTCTTAGTTGAAAAGGGTACTCGTGTCAGAGCAGTGCTGTGAGCCCCCCCTGCCCTCCTCCTGCTCCTACCCTATTCGCTCCATATCTCATTCACTTCATTTGTTCGTCTACTACCAAGAGTTAGGGTCGAGGTTGAGGGGCATGTTATCGGTGATGATGAAGTGAGCGCGACTGATGGGCATGGCGATAGCTGTGAGGGTCCTGAGGGGCTCCGGCTTGGTAGATCGCTGATTACCAGCTTCAGCCCAACTCGTAAAGTCTTCGGCGGAGGGTTGGTCGGGGCATTGTGAGCGTGCTCGAGTCTGAACGTGGCAAGATGAAGTGTTTCGTTGAAGGTAAGGAGTTGACGTAGATGTCGCAATATGACATAAGGACGATCGGAAATGAGGAAGAACAGACAGGCTGGCAAAGTACAGTATGGATAAGGCACTCAAAACGAAAGATTCGAGGACGCGAAGAACATCTGACTTGAGTTTAACCCTGAATTGGAGGATTTGTGATCTATTTGCGTGTCGTTATGGTAAGGCCAATAACTCTCGCATTCCGACCAAGCCTTCACTCCTCTTCTGATAGTATGCCTCTTTCCTCGAGTGCTTTTCGCCTACGCGAGTATTGATTATGCTCGTCGCTGTGCAGTCGACCAAATGGGAGAAAAGAAATGCACCCTTGCTTCACCGTGCCATGCATTGTCATCGTCCCCCCCGACAATTCTACAACATACACATCTATCAATCCTTTTCATCCTGAATCTTCAGTTTCAATTCCAGGCACCGAGAAAGCCCTGCGTCGAATATCCGCCCAAGGCCATCGGGGCTAAGGAAGCGTAGGTCTCTCCTAAGATGCAGTACTTTTTGCTCCTCCTTCTCGGCATCAATCTCCTCTCTGCACCGGTTAATTTGCCTGAGTATCACATCGATGTCGTTTCGCAAAGTCTTTCGTTCATCTCTGTGTTTATTGAGCTCTTCTTGTTGCGTCTGTAGCTCTTTTTCAGCGCGATTCTTGTCCTTGATTGCTTCCTCTAGGACATTTCTGGCGCCTTCGACAGCACTATTCATAGAAGCTTGCAGATCCTTATTCAGGCTCTTGGCAAAATCCTGTATTCTGGCTAGATCCATCTGCGTACTAGCCACCTTTGGGTGGCGTCGTCCAGCTGCTTGTTGGTGTTGATAATGGCTTCTTCTGTATTGGCAATCGTGGTTTTTAGCGATGTCCAAGCCTGACTTTCGGTTTCTAATTCAGTTCGATAATCCCGGAGACGGACATACGCGGCTTCGAGGCGAAGAAGAGACCCTGTCATTGCTTTCTATACTTACGTCAGGATTGATGGATACTGAGCGGATTGCAAAGATTGAACTCACGTCGTTAGTCGCGTCACTGAAATTACTAACGTGCGTACCAGTGTCGACATTCTTATGTATATCGTCGATAGGGTTACTGTGGTCCTGGTCCAAGTCCAGGTTCATGTCCATGCCCATGTCCATGCCAAGATCTGGCTCGAAGTCGTACCCGGGGTCGGCTCCGGTCTCGGGTTCAGTCCCTGCCTCCGATCCCGACGTCGGTACGTTCTTGTCGTGGTTATTTTTACGTTGGACTTTGGTGTTTGCCTTCCTGGTTTGCTTTTGAGGAGGTCCCTCGTTCGTAGCAGAGGTCTTGGCGTTGAGCGATTGCTTCTGCCGAGACGTCGATGCAGGAGGAGTAACTGGCGATGGCGCTGTATTTTCCATGTCGTTGTTTTGGTCGCTGCTCGAAACTTCTGATGGATTATTACGTCTTGTTATCATGGATCGGGTCGATATCGTGGACATGTCTCTTCTTTTACGGTCATCCGCCCTGACCCAATCCCAAGCATCGCCACAAATTTTGTATGTAATATGCCCGTTACCCGTCCTTTCTATTAGCCACTTGTTGAATTCTGGCAGAGAAATTATGGATGACTCCGAGCAAACTCTTTCAACAGCCAAAGTAAGCTTATTCGCTGCGGACTCGCCCCATTCCTCCTGTGAGCATCCTTCGATAAGCTCCCAAGGCCAAAAGCCACATGCGCGGTGGATTCGGACTAAATGGCCACAGGCTCTCTCTTCGGACTGGTTGTATGGCTCAGGCACTAGAGCTCGGTTAGGCTCGGAAGTGGTCGGGGTAGGCATATCAGCTACTGTCGGGCGGATGATGGATGCCAGGTAGCCGGAGTAGTTCAGGAGAGGATCACGATGGATCTATACCGAGATACGAGCTAGAAGTAGTACGGTGATCATCAGAACACCACAATGTCAGGGAATCTGAGGGCATAAGTTGAAAGAGCGACGAAAATATTTGCCATGGTAAAAAGTAAATAATGAAGACAAAGATAGAACGGTCTTATCTTATCGGCTTATCTTATCGGTGGATCTCGGCGGATTCAGCTTCCGACCTCGCCAGGTAGGATAGTAAATAATCAAGACACCAAAATCTAATACTATCTCATAACAGCTGCTAAATGCAAAAGAGTAAGAGAAAAACTGATAGACTCATAGCTAGAATAAAGGTCATATTATTTTGAGCTTTTTTGAGTCTTTTGAGCTTTAAAATTAGCCAATTTCTAATGTTACAAGTTGGTCTCGCTGCGTTGTTATCGTGGTTAAAGCGCTTTTGGTGTCCGGATTATTTACCATCCCACCTGCTCGCCAATCTGAACAACACAGCGCGCTAAACGGCGGAACAAACCCAATTCAACAATGACGCCGATGGATGTGGTTAACAACTCCGAGACTGACTCAGAATCTGGGACAGTCTCAGCTGAGTCTGACTCGTATTTCGTAATCAGCCGCGACATTCTGCGTTCCAAGAGCAATAATCCTCGTAGTCAGTGGCTTATCTGCCAAATGATTCGAGATGATCTTCTCCATCTCCAGCCCAGCCCATCAGCTCAGGCCTTTCAACGCTACCATGAACTTATGCGCCAAGAAACTACCCAGTATGAATTAACGATTGCGGCCCTTCCTTCACACCCGGTCGCCGAGGAGGACAAGCGCTGGCACCAGTTTCATACGCGTGCAGCTGTTGACCAATCGAAAGTAGAGCAGCGATCCGCCAACAACCATGATGATGACAACACTCGTCCTGTGCTCGACCTTGCGTTTGCTGAGAAATGGGCTGCCACAGTCGTCGAGCAGACTGCACTTTGGCTCGACAATAATCCTCTGAAAGGGAACAACGAGACTTATCAACATGTCCCCGCGCAACAGATAGTCAACTTTCTCACACACGGTCGTACACCCAGCTCAGCCGAAGTAGCCTGCTGTACCACTGCCGAAGCCATGGACCTAGTCGCCTCTGGTGATACAATCATCGTCACAAAAGACAAGTCACCTGTTTGCTGGGGTGGTCGCCCAATCGAAATGCTCTTTAAGAAATGGTACTCGCCCACCGATTTCGCGAGGACGACCGAGGTCATCGTTCCTCAACGCCCTAAATCTGGTTATCCAAGGGTATCGAAGACAATACATCAAGTCTCTCGCAAGTTCTTACACAATGATACGCCATCCGAGTCATGGATTCTCCTCAATCTCTATAACCCAGTACCTCCACGCTCTCCGGCCTTTTTGGATACTCCAAACTGCCAACTTCTCCGCCCTCTACTCCAGAATGTGCGCAACAGCCCGGGCATGGTACTTACGAATGAATTTCTACTCAGCGAAGGCGGGAACCACACCACGGCCCACATCGATACCAACGGCTACGGAGCATTCATTACCGTTCACGAGGGTAATTATGGATTTGGTTGGTTAGCTATTGAGAACATCCAGGATCGACAACAGTGGGAAGAAAACAGTCTTTCAGTGGATGTTGCAAAAATGGCACGCTATGTGGTTCTTCAGCCTGGTCAAACCGTATACTTCCCTTCCGGAACAATTCACTTTGTTTTCCGTGCCCTCGAGGAACCGACCTTGGCAATTGCAGGCGATGCTCTCTCTTGGTCCTGTGTCATGCAGTGGCTGCGCGTCCTGAAGAGACAGGAGCTCGACCAGTCAGACTGGAACGAGCAGGTGACCGAGAAGTCTGTCAAGAGGCAGACATTGGCTTTCAAGAAGCTTGTGAACCAATACATCAAGCTAGACAAGACGGATGATCCGAGGAATCATCTAGAGCTCATCGGGGGAATGGAAACGGCAAAACAGATTCTTGAAACCATCAAGGTAGGTACCCAAAAAGGATATTGCCTTGGATGTACTAACAGTGAGTAGAATTGGAAGTCTTTTGATCCTGATGAATGATACAACAAATAGATTTTGATGTGGTATGCTGCAAGCTGATCGCTTTCGAAGGAAGGAGCATGAATGATTCTGTGGGTTTATTGTAAATACGGTAGCCATGGAGGGACTCGGATTTTTTGTCACGCTACTTGCGTATCTCGGACACATAACCAAGAAGAATGTATCTGGTGGAGGATCTAGGATGTTGGCTTTTGTCTATCTTTATTCATCATGTGGTGTTTCGTGACCTTGTGCCTACCAGGTTCTATTCCTCCAAGCTGGTGGTATTCCTACTTGCCTAAATAAGACAAAAGAAAAAAAGCTTGGTTCTGCATAAAGTTGCTGTTCCTAACGTTCTTTGCTTCCTTTCTTCTCGAGCATTATTACTGCCAGTGAACAGTTGCGGTCGAGCGCTTGCGCAGTAGAGTCGCTTGGGGATAATCCTCGTGCATGGTACGTGAGGTTGAACGGCTGGGCTTTGCAAAAGTCTGACCAGAGCTGGTACTAGTAGTACGATTATAGTTTAGTCTGGGGAGCTTGGTAAAGGATCTGTGTGAGAAGTCCTCTTGTTAGCGAACTTGGGGTGACATGGTGGCCTTGAGTTTGAGGCTTGCGACCAGGGTGGTGTGGAAGAAGATGAGCTACATGCCAATAAATGGTGGCCAGCAAAAGTCCATAATAATACAAAGATATCAGAAGCAGTATAGAAAACGTAATACACTGCTCAAATGCAACAGGACATGTGTCTGTGAGGTCTGCGTAGTTATCAAAAATGATATCTCGGAACGACTCGTGTATACGTATAGATGAAGGTTCTACCAAATAATGTTCCGGCACCGAAACTGTAAACTTAAACCTGATAAATAATCCCTAGAGCTATGTATTCAAGTACTTCTTACCTCTGGATACTGTTGCATACTTGGAAATTGTTGACGGGGAGTACACTCATGTGAGTGGCTAAAGGCTTGGTGTAAATCTACTACGTGACAGACGTAGACAAGGGTTGGAAAGCCAGAACTAGTATGAATAGACTTCAAATAGGTTCAGAGATGCTATAAACTTGGTTTTAACATAATGTACGCGAAATTGTGGCTCTGCGTAGTAGATATCCTCTCGTGTACTTGGTTGAACCAGGAGCCATCTTGACAGAATACGCAAGTACGAAAAACAGCTATATTTCCAGCAACCAACTTTAACTATGTAAACCCACATGCAGATGAATCTGTGCGACTGCATGATACTCTCTTTCTCTTGTTCCGGCCTTGGTTGCTTTGCTCCGTGGTTATCGGAGGTCATGACAGCGCACGCCGGAAATATGGGGCCGTCCTCGGCGATCAGTACTGGCTACTAAACAGCGAGATACCACACAAGCTTTGGACAGAAGTCTAAGAATAACTGATTGGAACAGTATGTGAGAGAGGAGAAATGAATGGGTGAATCTTTTTGCCGAAAGCGTATATGGTGCTGGAGCACGTAGTATATAAAAGGCATTGCAAGGGGTAAGGGGAGGCATAATATAACCACTACGTGTGCTTTCAAAACAGTATTTATGGACCAAAACAAATGTGCATTGAGTGTATCAATAGGTAAGATAGTCACTGGATATCATCTTCTTTGTTTAAACTGTGTATAGGATAGGTACGTAGTCTCGGAGTCCAGTGCTCGAATTCGGCTGCCCATATCATTCATTATGTTGTGCAGCGAAAACAGCAACAATAGAAGACGATTTTCCCGATAGAATAATACACTCCAATACTTGTGTACTACTCAAACATAAGTATAATTCAGTGAAGACGAGTGGAAACGATATTAAGAGGATCGGCCTTCGGAAGCTTAGTGCCAGCGCTGCCATCATCTTCTCAAACCAAGGTTCTATCAGGTTATAGATATGCCAATGCGACTCATCAATCGAGACTACCAGAGAATACCTTTTAGCTTGGGTGATCAGCCGCTGGTTCCCTAATAGCTCGTTAGGTGACGGAGGCGAAGGCCAGGAAGCTTTGGATTATCGGCGCTTCCACCCGAACCTTGCTCGTATTTAACACTTTGTGACGATCAACGTTTCACGTTTGGGTGTACTGATCATGATGACTAGTCAAGCCGCAATATTCGATATCCTCACTTGCAGATAGTATATTGATAATGCAGTGGGTAGAAGTCGGTTTCTCACTCTCCCCTAGGTACGATTACAAAGCCAAGGACAGGAATTGGTAGAGATCACACAATGTCTCGAACCAAGGTCCTTCATTTCTGCATCCTTGATAAGATACAGAGCACCTGGCTTTTCAGAATCATGTAGCTAGACGTGATAAAATCCCAGGATGCTTTGCCTTGGGTAAGATACCGCCAGCAGGTCAAGTCTTGCACGATAGTCTATCTTTCGTTGTGGGATTTACCTTGTCAAGTCAATAACCAGCCAAGTACCACAACTGGCCAATATCCTCGGCCTCTGGATTCTATTACAATATTGTCGCAGAGAGGGAAGACACCCAGATTCGTATGTATCTCACCAAACCCGACGTCAGCAATGGGACTGGACCACTATGAAACAGGGTTTGCGACAACTTGTTTCTCCTCAACTGGTATTCATCAGTTCTGTGGGCTTCATGTAGACAGAACTTGGAGGGACGTCAAGACAGTGGATCTCTACCAATGTCCACGAGAGCCACAGTCCAGCGATCACTTCTTGTCCTATGACTTGGAACACTCTACAAGAACGACAGAAACACCATACCTAAGGTCTCAAAGATATAAAGTTTGAGACCCATGCGTGACTAGACATCGTTTCTCGCCAGTTGAGATAAATTAATCACGGCAGGCATACAGCCGATAAGTCAAAGGCAGAACATTCTTTTTTCAACAACTTACTCTTGGCCTTTTACTTGCCTAAGCGCAGTCTTGTCATCACCCATCATCGCCCGGATGGACGTCTCTCACCGAGGTCGGACTATCGTTCGAATCAGCTGTCCTGAACAGGCGTTCCTTGTCACTGGGAAACGTGCTTTTCTAGTGTGAGCTTTCTGCTGGATGCCACTGAACATCAAAATCACAATTCACTCCAAACTCGTCAAAGACCTTGATCGAAGATGTCCCTGCCATGAACTCGGATGAAATTCAGAGAGTAACGAAACCTAGTGATTCCAGGCAAAGAGCGACAGATACAACCCTCCAATGCGCAATTACAAAGCTCCTAGCGAATCACAAACACCCAAAGCTATTAGACCAACGCGATATCCAGACGATCAACCCAAAGCATGACCAAGAAAACCCCCAATCCCATTTCAAACCCCATTCGTGTCAACCTATGCTCCATATCACAGATCCCGACTCCGAACGACACGCTCACGAAGACTCTTTTCAACCCGCCCAAGTTCCTCAACAAGACCATCATGCTCTCTCAACCACTCGTCCACCTTGGCATAATTGATACTAAGCGCATCCTAAATCTTATCTAACTTATCATAGGTCTTTCCCAGCGTTCGATCCAAAATCTTGAGTTTCCCAAGGAAGTAATCGCGATCGCCGCGATTCAGCCCGACGATACGTCTTTGATTAACGACAACAGAGATGTCGCAGTCTTCGACTATCAGGCAGTTCTGTCGTCTCTGTTCGCGTAGCTTGAAGGATTCGCTGTACTTCTTTTCGACTTTGCCGCTTACTGCTTCCATCTTTTGCTGGAGGGATTCTGCCTCTTGCTCGAGGTCTTCATCTGTAGATCCTTGAAGCTGTTGTTGGGCTCGCGGTGCTTTGTTGGGACGACCATTGTGGCTTTTGGTGGCAGGTGGCGGCTTGAAAGCTATAGTCCTTGTATGAGTGTGGTTTCGAGATCTTGAAATGATGGCTTACAGTATGCAGACGGTTTAGCATCAGTACTACGACTGCGCTTTTGAGCTGGCTTATCGGCAGGCACAGGGCTTGCTTTGCGTTTGCGATGGCGGAGAGCATAGCGCGAACCATCTACATTCTCAATCCCAGGTGTCGTTTTGTCGTCTTGGTGTGGAATTGGTGTCGACAGTTGGCCATTGTAGGGTGTCTCGGTTTCTTGCGTGGCCATTGGCAGTGGCGTCAGAGCAGATAATGTGGAACGGTTACGAGAGGATGAAGGGAATAAAGGACGCGCATTTTTTGAGCTGCCATGGCTTCATATTTAAAATTCTTTACTCCCGTTTGTCGTCACGTTCAGGCAAACGGGAGTAAAGTCGTCAAGAACAGGGGTTCTCGAGCGTTTGTCGCATAGTGGGGAAGCAACAAACGCTGAAGATGGTTGAAGAGGAATAGGAGACATGGGGTCGGATTATTACGCTCAAGATAAATGAATTGGTCTATTTTGATCAGAATCATTCCACAGATGAGCCAAGTTCAAGTTTATGATGGCATCACAGTTATAGAGGAAAAATGTGTTGATCATGCTGGCCCGATCGAGGCTGAAGATGAGGTGGTTGTGGCCTGAGGCACCCCCTTTACAACACCGCCCCTCACGATCGCGCTGTACAGCCAACCCTCGAATGAAGCTATTTACATGACTGATCACGCCTTTCCTAGACGAATTCCGTGTGTTTTCCGTACAATATAATTTCTGACACTTCCTTTGACGTCTCCCTTTGGCAGACGTGTTCCCTGGCCCTTTAGCCCCTCAAATGCTCGGGAGCCTCCACACGCAGCATCCTGACGAATTGTTCGTGCACAGCCGCGCCAAGTGGCTTCGTGAGGCCATCAGCTGTCATTTCTTTCGTTGTGATGTGTTTGATGTTGAAATAGCCTATCGTGGCTCTCTGAACGATCTATTTGTATCCCACATCGATGTGACGGGCTCTCGCTTGGTAATTCTCATTCGTAAGGGTTGAGGCTGTGAAAAGCCCATCTCCATGAGAACCTAATTCAACCGCATGAGGGACTGGCCTGCGGGCGTGAGGTTGATGAACTCCGCCTCGGTTGTGAGTGTGGTGACGAGCAACTGCCTCTTCGACTTCCAAAAGATTGGTTCGTCTCCGATCATCACAACGTGGCCAGGTGTTGAACATCTCGTTCCTTTATCGTCGGCGTAGCTCGCATCGGCGTAAACCCGCGGGTTCAGGTCTTTGATGTCGTAGTATCCGCTGAGACTGATAGCAAGGTCGCGGGTGTCGGAAAGGTATCTCCAAAGGTGCTTCATTATCTTTCCGTGGATCTCGGTCGGGTTCACGTTTGCCTCGCACAGCTTGCTCGTCGTGAGAACGATGACGGGGCGACTTCCCATCGAAACGTAGTTGATGCCACCGGTGCGGCGAAGCCATCCGTAGCTCCCATCGAAGCAGCCATTGTTTTCCAGTTGTGCAGCAACTCAAACTTCGAGGGCCAAGGCATTTTCACGTTGTTCAAGTCATCGGCAGAGAATCTTTGCAGAAGACGCGTGACATGATTCCTCTGATGCGCATAGATGCGGCGGTCTATCTCGCACGATCTCGATCCCTGGGAACTCCTTCATAGATCCAAGGCGATTGATTTCGAACAGCTTTCCGATCTCATCGGGAACAGCTTCTGCTTTGGCGAGGAGTTTGGCGGTAATGCCTATATCGTCGACGGAGAGAATCAAGATAACCCCATCGTCTCTGACAAAGATGCAGCACTTAGATACCAGCGGCTTGAAGCCGATGGTTTGAAGCAGTTCAGTTGCGGTTTTAAACCATAAAGCAGGCGATGACGCGAGGCCGTAAAGAGCTCTCTTGAGCTTACATACACGGCGAGTGCGGTCCTAGCGACGATCGTCGGAAACAGGCAAAGAGAGGCAAGATATACGACATTTGGGTAAAGCTTTTCTTTCGTGTAGTCTTGGCGTTCCTGATCTCCGCGTATGACCTAGCGAGCTCTCGCATAGGGTTCGGCGCCGACAGGGTGTTTGACATCGTCAACCCGTCGGTTCTTTATTATGGAAACACCTTGCCTTTGTGAGAGAGCATCGAGCATGATACATGGTGAACCCATCGGCCGTCGAGATATTTAGCGCCTTCTGGGGCGTCGACGAGCTCCTAGGCCGTCTTCTCGATGAGACTCTCGACTTGCTTCTTTTCGGCTGGCAACCATGTGCTTTTGTAGTTATCCTTCTTCTTCGCTTCCCAGCGGTTCTTTGGGATATCCACACGCTTGACCATCTCCTCAGCGGCGAGTGTAGTGAATATGATGGGTTCATCGTGAACCTTGAACCCGCCAGTCTCTCTATACGAGAAGGTAGGGATCATCATATATATATGTGCTTGCTTCCCGCTTGCAAGGCTTTTATAGTCGGTGCGGGGGAGTCATCAGCTCTCGGTCGGTCGCCGGCGGGAGGGAAGCCTCCTCTATCGATCTCTCTGCTCTTGGGGCCTATGGTTCGATGGCCTCAATAGGTCTATTCGGCGTGCTTTCGGCGTGTGCGGGAGCGAGGACCTGTCGCTCAAGTCGAGGGGTTTCTAGATTCGCGCCTGGAATAGTAGAAAATGGAGAGTCAGCCATAATCAAGTCATCATCAGCGTCCCTGTGCGACATAAGGGACCTAGAGAGAGGTGGTTCTGGAACGTATGCGTCCTTCAATCTTCTGCAGATATCCGACATCTCCACATAGTTGAGCTCATCAAGCTCCTGACGATCCTGGAGAGAGAAGCCGCCATGCCGCCCCTCAGATTGGCCTCCCGTCGCTTGGCGGCTGTCAAAGGAGGTGTATGGGTTCCCTTCTTATCGAAGATGAGGTCGAGTAACTTGTGGGTTGATAGAGAAAGGTTGGTCTTGGCCAGGAAAGGGTGCCGCGCGAGGCCTTCTCCGGGGAACAGGATCCCGTGGAGGAGACAGGCCAGGCGGAGTCGTCGTGATACGTTCGACAACAGGTCTCTCCGCGGGTCGAGGAGTGACGACCTAGGGTTCTTCATGAACAACTTCTCTCGCCGAATCGTCGCCTGCGTGTTGCTCGGCTTCGCAATGTAGCACCATGCGGCCTCTGTCCCTGATCTCTGAATCAACCAGTGTGGCCTCGAGCTGAGGAATTAGATTAGCTTCTGTCTTTAATAACGTCGGGAATATCTCGTTGAACCGCATATCTCGTCCTCTGACGACCTTATTGCTTTTCAGGATGTAGACCTTGTATATATATCCCTTATTTCCTTCCATGCCGACCAAGTGGCCCTTCTGCGCATAGGGCGCTATATTCTGGCTAATAATGCGTTTCTGATCCGGGATTCTTATGTATGCGATATATCCCTAGGTACGTATGTGCTGAATGTAGAGTATATGGGAATGTTGGCTGCTTTGTAGATTGCTTCTATGGAGAAATGCACCCTTAGTTAGCCCCCGTGGGTAGGTGGTGATTCATATAGATGGATACTTCTATGGAGAAAGGCTATAGCATCTCCGGAAGCTTGGTCTTGATGCAAATGGCGCGCGCATACTTTGTGCGGGCTCTGCCCGCTCTTTCGGTCTTTCCGTTCTGTTGAGAAGTGTAAGTAGGGCTGTATCTGGTCTGTACGCCTTCACGCATGACCTAGTCATCGATCTGGTCACTTGTGAATTCAGCGGCGTTGTCTAAGCCTAGAACTTGGACCTTGATACCGCCGAATTTCTTCTTGATGTTGGTCTTCTAGTACTTCAGACTTGTCAACGCCTGAGTGAGACAAGAAGATCCAGTGGTGCGATGTGGCGACGTCGATGCCGTGGAGACTCTACACACCGCCGTAGCCAACAGACATATGGGCGATGATATCCCAGAAGATATAGGCAAGGAACCTCGCCGCCTTTATCATGGGCGTGCGAGAAATCATCTGGTCCGCTTTGGTCAGGACACAGGTCTCACAATAGAAGTTCTAAAGCATACATAGGTTCAAGCGAATGCCTGCTTCCTCACACGCTCGAAGGACACGCTCTTGGCCGGCGTGGGCAAGTCGGCGATACACCAGGCCGTACTCGACTCGTGAAGTTCTTTGGCAATGTCGCAAAGCTGTGGTGGGGTCCGACTCTTTTGTAGTCCAGGATCGCAACGTCGCGTTTCTAGGAGATCTTGCTGATAGGAATATGGTTCTTTTTAACTATCAGGAGGTCTCTATGGCTATCTAAGATGATGCCTTTACGTCGAAGCATACCAGGGCTGATCATGTTGGCCGCTCCACCAGGAGTGTAGGCGACAGAGTTGAGCATAAGGGTCCCGAAATCCGTACTCAGCTTAATACTTCCGTAACCTTCTATATGCATTTTCCCACCGTTGGAGGTTCTGATAGCGTCGACCTCTCGAACCTTTGTCAGGAATGTGAAACGCTTCTCGTCGTTGAAGCTGTGGATCGAGCAGCCGGTGTCGACAATCACGTCCTCTCGCCCGATGGCATCCGACTGCGTGTTCATGAGATTAACGTCGGCTATCTCAAATGATCTTGAGGGAGGAGGTCATTGAGAAGACCTTGTGAGTACATATTCAGGTCACCGGGAGCTTCGTCTTTGTACTCGTGGACCCGGAAGTTGTCGATTGTGAGGGTCATGCCACTGAAGTTGTAGCCCGAGTTACCCGCCGTTAGTATATCGGCGTGGCCTCACTGCTCTCTCTTTTTCTTAGCGTCCAACTGACGAACTTTCTTGGTGTGATAAGGAATAAGATGGGGTACTTCTTCCAGCAAGCGTCAGCTTTGTGATGCCTCCCTGCCTGGTTGGGACCACAATCCAAGCAATAAGGACCACTGTCGTTGCCTTTCTAGCCCTCGGGGCGTTGGTCGGACTTCTCTTTGCCGTCTTATGTCGACTTGGACTTGGGCGTGTTCTGGTCGTTGTTGCGGGTGGCCGTCATGTTGGTCTTTCTCACGTTGGCTTGCACGCCAAGAAACTTGATGATGTCGGTTCGTGTAGGCGATCTGCCTGTTGAGATGTCATGCATGTAGTTCTGATACCACACTGGGTTGCTGTTTCTCAGCTTATCGACCGTCATATCAGGCGCCTGCCACGAGATGCCGCCTCCTTGGGCGTTCATCCTGGCGAGGCTGTCGAAATGGGCGTTGTGATTGGGTGCAAGGTGGGTTCACTCGGACTCAGCGAAGGTAAACAGAAGCTGGCACAACTGTGTGCACAGGAAAGGCAGAAGGAGTGACTGTTGCTTCTTGCCGATGAGAATTGGGCAGTTTCTTGATATGCCAAAGAACAGGTAAACGTCAGCGACTGCACGGTTGTGGTGTTGTGAAATGGCGCCACATTGTCCACCAACAGACATGCCATAGCTCCCATCGCCACAGAATGTTTTCATGTCACCAGGAACCACAAAATAGGACTCGCGTTGTGCTTCAGTTATCAGAGCGGCATTCTCGATTCGCATTTCTTTTAGCCTTATCTGTCTCCGTCTTTCTTCCACGCCAACATTGAAGAGAGTTTGCTCCTGATAAACCAGCGGCTGCTCCTTTCAGCCTCGCCGCTTTCCATGTGACCTCCTCTCAAAGGTTCATGATTCAATTCAACAACTCCAAGGGCCGCCGGTATATACAGCCCTGGCTGCAACTTCACCTTACTCTAGCTGCGTGCCAGGGCAAGTAAAAGCCCCAAGGGCAAGATCAGGCGCGGCTCCAACTTGAACCGCAGGAGCAGTACGAGTCAGGCTGGTGCCGTTGATGCAGAAGACGGACGAGGTCTTGGGGGAAGCGTCGTGCCATCGTGTGAGCGACCGGGCGCTCTACGGAGTAGAAGTATAGATAGCTCGGCATGGGGGTCCAGAAAGTAAAGCCTATTAGATTGTCAAGGATCTCTCGTCTTCGGCATGACGACACTTTTCTGACCTGAAACGAAATTGACGCGACGCGTTCAAGTCGCGTCTCACCGCGTTCTTGGCACAGTTAGCGTAGACCTCACATCCACATCACCCCAGACCTGTCAAGACATGGCGCAAGTTAAGCAATGAATCAGCCAGGTCCTCAAAGTTTCCTATTCCAATCGGCAGTCTAGGCGCGCGCGCGCTACTCATGCATAATTATCAAGTCGTCTATCTGATGGGTATATACTAGACGCTAAACTCCGATAGAAGATTTTGTTCAAGATAGCGGCTGCCTCTCCAACGCAAACCAGTCAGTGATGTCCAACGATTTAGCTGTTGTTTGATCCCAAGAATGTAGGAATATCCAACTCAGCTCTTTTACGTTACACGTATCACCATCGAGGAACAGACCAGCCTAGCTCTCAGTACGAGTTGTTTGGCTTTCCTCAGCCATAATCGTATCCTGCTGCTCTTCAACAGAAGTCTCCGGCTTAAAACCAGGCATATTCTCCTTGTACCAAGGCCACAAGACTTCCAACGTCCAGTGACGCAAGCATCTCAGACCAGCGACAACCTGGAAGACACCTACAATATCCCGAGTGGTTCCAAAGGAGATGCCAGGGAAAACAGTCTGCAAGTAATTGTTAGGGAAATGAACCATCGATTCCTGAGCCATACGTACCGTGTCGGTATCGTTTCTCGTGGTGATCACAAGATGCCATGTCTCTGCATGGATGACCACGCCAGGAATGAAATCCAGCTTCTTTACAGCATCCATACCGGCATGATGAATGAGATATTCCCAGTGTGCGGCGTTCCAAATACCGAGCTGCTGTGAACCCTTGTTCATATCAGCAGTATGGCGCTTGGTCTCGATACTGAAGGCGATGGGCAACGTTTGGTTAGTAGTCCAATTCAAAAGCGGCATTCCGATTCCGTCCAACTTGACCCGCTTCTTGCCTTTGGCATCTTCTGACTGGGCAGGCAGCCTGGCGATAAAGTCGACACGGCTAGTGGGTTCGCGGAAGCGGTGATACAAGGGGTTCATGTTGATGGTTGTGCTGAATGGATACGTATCAGCATGTTGCATTGTACAGTGAGATCTCACTTACCAGGGCATAAAGTCCACAAGGTCTTGACCTGGACCATCTTTCATATCTTGAAAACAAAGATCCAATACGCGAACATGGACAAGACTATTCCAAGCTGCTTCGTCCACAAGTTCACCGATACAGATGTTAGTGTAGTGCTTGATACGTAGCGCCAGCAGAACCAAGGCATCGCTATCAAAGGCACTAGGTTCGGCAACAGCGTCGTCGTCGAAGAACATTCCGTTCGTCAGTCTGCGAACACCATGCTTTGCGAGAGCCTCCCTGATCTTCGTCGGCATTATTTGGACGCATCGGTTAATGTCTTGAAAGTCGTCAAGCAAGTTGCGAAGAGCTGGGGCCTGAATGTTTTCCAAGACAGAAAAGTCCTCTCGCAAAAGTTTATGGCTGTTTGGTCCTGAAAGATCCCACAATTTCATGGGAGTTGTACCGGAACTTTTGGTACGCTTGCTGCCGCGCGAGTCGCTACTGTCTCTGGAAGATGTACTGGCGGCTCTGCGAACACCAACATGCTGTTTTCCTTTGGCTTTTGGTGTCTTGTCATGGTCGATTTCTTGGCCTGACTGCTCTTCAGTACTGCCTGCAGATGATCCTTCTCCCGACATCTTACTAGTAGCCCATTTGGGTTCAGAAGATGGAGGCGAGATGAGTTGGCGCTTTGATGAGGAATCGTCTGGCGATGAGGATCGTCGGCGTTTCAAATCCTTGCTGACGCGATGTGAAGGTTCCAAAGAATCAATGTTGAAAGGGAGATTTTCAAGCCATCCGACTACTTGGCTACAGCCAGGGTCGTAGCGAGTATCCATGCCATGTGCTTCAGTTGTCGTTGTTGTGATGAAAATGATAGTTAGTGATGATGATGATGATGATGATAGAGCGCTATTCTATTTTCAGCCAAGGCTTGTTGTTGGGGTGAAATGCTGACTAACCATCAGTAAATGCTAGCTCAACGGCGTCTCCATTCAGCTCCACGTATCGCAAAGGAATATGATGGAAGCATAAATACAAAATAAATTGCATTAAGTAAGAGAGAATACAACGTGAATTTTAATACAAACAAATTGCTATGAGGATAATTACTGAATGGAGTGCGTGCTGGAAGAAAGTGCTTATATGAAAATAATGCTACTTGGAAAACTTCTAGAAACAATGGGAACCGGAACTGCTGCCTACTACCGTACGAAGGTTAAAGGAAATCCGGCGGCATTATCTACTCTTCGTCCATGCCAACCCAGTCGATTCTAGCAGTCGATAACGGGATCATATGCAGTAAAGTTGACTTTTGTGAGCTAATCAGAGCCCTCAAATACGCTCTGCGACACGCACGCGATGCGTCAAGTGGCCTTTCTTTCTTCAAGTTCAAATGTCTAAGACCAGAATACTAACAAATTTCGAGTGCCTCTGGATGATATGTTCATCAGTCAAAGGCTTGTAGAGACGGATTTAGAGCAACAGGTCGATAATCGAAGCTATAGAGAAGAACGGTGGTTGCGGCGGAAAAGGGTAAGAAGCGAAGTCGCAGCAAGGCTCTTACCTAGTGGTCTCGAGCATATCCAAGGTGGTAGCAGTCAGACCAGGGATACGCCTAGCCTTCACCGAGTGGCTCGAGCAATGGGTGAGTCTTGAGAGCGTTTGTGATGTGCTCGGCGAAAACCCACAAGACTATTCGTCAGCACCGTTCACCGATTCTCTATCACCATAAGCCTCGCTCCCAAATCCCGAAAGTCGCATTCCAGGACTTCAAAGCGCCAGACTCGACTATTTCGTCCTCCTCTTCACTCGTGTTGCCCGGACGTACCTGTCTGCCACTGCTCGGCCGCCCACGTTTGGATCATCACAACTTATCCCCTGATTCTGCAGCCCGCACCGCGATATCATCGAGGCGTTTTAGGATGCCGCTTCGGTCCACGATATCAAATACTCGGCGCGAGCAATTCCCGTCGTCAGCCTAGCTTGTTCGAACATGATGATCCTTTCCAAACTGTCCACCTTGGCACCTGCGCCAGAACTGCTCCGGGAGGCACTTAATGTTAGGCTTCCCGCGAAAAGGGCGCAATGCTATGCCATTGTCTCGAATTATCAAGGTCTGTTCGTCAGTCTTTCCGAGCATCTTGCGCTGTGTCTTTCTTTATCGACTCCATACCAACTTTGGTCATTGCAATTGGGGCAGCTCCATCTTCTACGCTCAAACCCAAGGTTTTTACATGCTCTAATATCACCACGACTGAGAAGACCTACCCGTGATCTTTGTTTCAATTCAATTAATTATTCATCACTCGCTGAATAGCCATGCACACAAAGCGAAATAACCAATCGCCATCAGTTCGACCTTCTTCTCGGGAAATCATGATGTGTCCGGAGATGCAGGGTAGGCTCCAGTCTTGGGAGTTTGGGGGGGGTTGGACTCTGCACCAGTATATCTCACCAGTTCACAAAGGTGCATGCATAAACTGAACAGATACGAAGCTGTATTAATTTGTTGTAATGGTTGATGATTCACTTGCACTGTATTTATCCGCTCTGTACTTAGTTGAAAGGTACACTGATATTCTTCTTGGCGCCGTGAGTTGGCGAATAAAAGGATCACAGGGAGTACTTTTCGTCTTTGAGCATTTTGACTGAACGCCATCTCCCCGCGACTTTCTGGTTGGACGATTAAACGATCCAATCAAATGACCTTGATGACAGAAGTCTGACAAGGGGCGCACGGCTAATCGCTAATCTTATTTCCGTACCGTCAAGCTCCCTCGTCGTTGCAACAGCCCCAGCCTCGAAAACGCCAGATTATCCCGCCAAGATGGAACCAACCCATGGCTCCAACGCGACTCTACCGTGGTTTCTTCTTTGGCGCGCCTAGCTAAGAGTATCCTCTTCTTTGCTGACTTGCACCTAGTAACTAGTAGACTAATTATATAAACTTCTGACCGATACCCTTAATGCTTGGCCCCCGTCAGCGTTGCGCTCAATTCAAGTCCTACTAATTCAAGTTCAATCAATCTAATTCAAGCTAACCTATCTATGAATTGATCAATTCAAGTCATAGCTCTGAATTGAGTTGAATTGATTAACTTTTCCTAGCTTAGGTGCCTTTCTTACACGGTATTACGATCAGAGGCAAGATGAGGCAGACCACATCACGTGACTTAGTGGGAGAAGATCATATAATTTATCACGTGATCCTTATCGCCCTCTTCCTTATAGGGCCTTTTGACATCAATTCAAGCACCGATTTCGCCCTTCAATTCAATTCTGTCCCCCCTCAATTCAAGGGGCTTAAAAATCGACTTGAACTTGTTGCACAGCTGTGAGCCTCTTAGTCAGTAAGAGCATAGAAAGTGATGATTGAAAGAGCCTTGCGAGGCCACAAAGGGCCTCGGCAAGCGCGTTGTTTTGATGATTGTGTGGTGGAGCCACAATAACTAATCTAGCCAATAAAGTGCTGCTTACGTACAACAGAACTTGAATTGAGCGCAACGCTGGCCCCCGTGTCTTGTCCCCATATTATTCTCGTGCAGCTCCTAAACACCGCCGCCCGACCGACAGTTATTTTCTTGCTTTCAGTGGACAAAGCGCTCCTAAGACCACCGCTAGTACGACACGGCGGTCGCACGACGAAAGGCATTACCTTACCACTCGACGGACGGCGCCGTCGTCCCATCTGCCGCTGCAGCACCGTCAGCCTCTTGTCCCGAGGTTGTCAGATATCTGACGAGTCGTCGACATCCACGTCGTCACGCTGGTAGCGTCGATAAACTCAACTAGAGGAATCATATTTGTGCCGACGTGCAAACGAACGAACACGGGTCTTTATTCCATTCAAATGTGGAAGCCGCCCGCACCCACCGAGTACGTAAGCTGCGCGTAACCTACGGCGATACTCACACACGACACATATCGGTGCTTTCCTGAATTCCTCTAGCTACTAGAATTATGTCGAGTGAGGGTTTAGCAGCTTCACTAGTCCGCTTGTTTTATTCTTCCTGTCATTTAACACACCTCTTGTGTTGCAGTGCATGTACTCCCGCTGCCGCTGCCGGAGTCGGACATCTCCCTTCTCTAAATTAGGTAGTCCGAGAGTGACATCTGCAACGGAGAGGCTATATTAGGAAGTCCGTGATGCTGCCGGTTTGGGCCTAGCGCCACCAATGAGGCTAAACCTCCTTTAGCTGACCAGAATCTGGCACGCTTTTTGATTGGCTCACTCATAAGTGGGGAATGTATCTTTTTTTTTTTCGTGAGGAGGGCCATCTTAATTATCAAGTGCGGGTTGCAGGGAGTAGTAGTAGGGGAGCAACCTTACATACAATGGCTTTCCTGCTCCATGCCGGCAATCACTCAAGCCCTCCAGTTGGGGTCGCCCGCAGCAATGAAGCACATGATCCAAGCCGACACATGAACATTGCCAGTGATAAGTGGCTGCCTCGACTCGACAAAGGCTTCGTGGGCGTCCTTCGATTTTCATCTTCATCATTTTCTCGCTGCGCACAAAATCTAACGGATTTTTAATCCTCGTGTCCGGGGTAGACGCTGCAGATCCGCTTCAATGTCGCTCGAAGCTTAGTAGAAGATAAAGACATAGGAACCATAGCCCCATATTTGGTATGTTTCTAGCGTGCATGATCTAGGTTGAGGAAATGGTAAATATTGGCCCTTTGTGATGCCCCAACTGGTCTATGTCCTTATGCGCCGGGTTTAGTGGTAGTTCGGGCTGGGACTTGGACCGAGGAGTCATTCAATTTTGAGCAGTAAATAGAGCATGCCAAGACCGGAGTCTGGGCTCAAGTGATGGTTCAGGCTGGTGCTCTTGCAGAGGAATTGTTTAGCTGTAGGTAGCAGAGCATGACTGTCCGTGCTTGAATGGCAGCCCCGGCTCGAAGTTACCAGGACAACCGGTCAATGGTAGCTTCTGCCAACTCCTAACCGATCCAATTGAATCACAGCGAGGATAAAAATTGATTCCTCAAAGTATTTCCATTGATTTAAGGAGACGTCACTATCTATCCAGTATAATCACCATCTTGAATTCAGTACAATTAAGGCTATAGACTTGGGCAATTATTTTCTTATCTACACCGGCCTAGGTGTTAGTACTAAGACCTAAGTAGCTGGTATATTTGCTTGTCTCTCGTTGGAGGTTCCCACTCGTCGCCGGCCGACCCGGCCCCACTTTCGGGCCCCAGACTTTGAGGGTTGGAAGCGAAGACCACCAATCTCGTTTCCCTGTTGAGAATGGCTCTGACAGTTCCCAGGATAGTTTAGCATCGCCATGTGTCTGAAAGGTTCTCAGCGCGCTCACCACATCATGGAATTCCAGACCCCGTCGACTTACCTGTCACGTCCAGGGTGGCTGCACCATGGCCGACTCGGATGGCAAGACGGTGCTCGAGCGCAGATTAAGCAACGCTGCCTCCCTATCGAGTTTAGACACTCAGTAGACACCTATTTTTACAACAAGCTTCGATATCCCCGTACCGGTCAAAATGGTGCCCATCCCGGGTTCGACGACGATGTTTGGTTTCATCAATGATACATCGCGACTCTTGATACACTTAACTAGATCTACGTCTTTTTATGTAGAAACAGCATTACCGACATGGTGTATACTCGATGGAAAGATGCAAGATAAAAATACCTTTTCCCATGTCGCCAGAGATGGACCACTGCGTCAGGCGGTTTTTCAATGACGGTGAGACGCGCAAGGGGAGATACAAGCTGCCAGCGAGAAAAGCAGTGCTGCGTTTTCATGTGGAAGAAACTCCTCGAGACCCTTGAGCAGAAGAACTCTGCGAGTCACTTCAGGTTTGGTTCAGCTCCACGTTGAGTCGCAGAGTTGGGTCCGGATTACTTAACGCAGCGAACATCACTCGCGATCTTTTCCAGCACTCTGCACGAAATGATCCACTACCGCGAAAGATTAAGGGGTGCAAGATATGGTAAGCAGACCAGGATTAGACTGGCGGCAGTTCACCGAAGAGACTGGACGCCCTCATCAACTTGAGTCACTCAAAGAACTTCACATAATGACTTGTCTAGATCCCACACTATCTATCCAACACCAAGTAGAAATGCACACAAAGACCTCCATTCCGTCTCATTCGGCCCTCACTTAAGCCCACAACTCACACAAAAACCTATACCCTCACTCGACCTTTAAATTACGAAACACACGCTTATTGACGCTTAGTATAGTCTCTTCTCAGAGACCGACCGTTGAAAGAAGCCTTCACCAGACCGTCCGGTTGGCATCACGACCTCTGTCGCCCTCGTCCTGATGGCGACGGCTCATATGACCAAGTCCATTACGCGCGAGGCTCTCATAGTGTGCCTCATCACTGTCTGGGAGCGGGGTGTTGATTGCTGCCTCGGGGACAGGCGACGAGCTCGCGCGCTCTGGGAGACCTCGCAGATAGCGGCGAGTGTTACGGACCATGTCGAGCGCGTTGCTGTTCGCGCCGGGCTCTGGTGCCTCAGGAGAGGTCAGCTCAGGGAGGGGGACGTGGTTGCGACGCTGGTACACGTAGTGTCTATACAGAAACTGGTTGACCTGTTGGGTCTCTCGGCCCTCGCGCGTCAGGGTCTCGGAGTCGGCGTGGCCGGGCATATGGCGAGTCTTTGGCTTGTCGACGCTGTTGGTGTTTCCATCCGGCGCATCACGACGAGACGGGCCGAAAGAGGGCAGATTCGGCAAGACCCGGGGCGGAGTGGTGGTGGGCGCTGGTGCTTGTTGCCTGAGGCTGAGGGTGAAAGGTTGGATGACCGGAAACTGTTGAGCATCGGGCGCGTGCGAGGAGATATCGGCGCCTGTGCCGGTTCGAAGGCCAATTTTGGAGGCCGGGTAGGATCCAGGAATGTGCATAGCGCCAGCAGCATTTGGCGTAGCTGTATTCTTGGACAAGCCAGCGGGGGTCGTGTTCGCGTTCGTCGGCCTGGATGAGGACTCTCCTGGCTGCTGCGTCTTGGGCTCAGTCGATGTCAAGGCCGGCATCTTCTTAACCGGGCTGTCCATCCCGTTGAGAATATCCTGGGCGGTGAGGCGAGTCGACGCCTGTGGAAGCCTAGGAGGCGGAAGAGGGCGCGCTTCAAGAGGGCGCATTGCCATGAACTCATCGCCGCAGGCCGGGTCAAAGTCCACCATGGACTCGTGGCCAAAGTCGGAGTTGGAGTCCACGAGTTCCTCCCGCAGAGACCGTGCACCGCGAGACTTGTCAGACTGATCGTCGTGATAGTACTCGAAACTATCGTGGTGGTCCTCGTCAGACAGCTCAGAGACGTCCTGAGTGACGTGCTCGTACTCCGGCCCCTCTATCGCATCAGGGTGCAGCTCCTGCATACGGGCTCTCCACCACTCGCGAGACTTTCGTAGAGAGCCCTTGGTGGTCTTCCACCTCGGCATGTAATTGTTCTCGTTGGGTTCAGCGTCGGAAAGGGGGCAAAAGCGGAAAAGGTGTCGGTCAAGGTCGGTGAATCCCCAATCGTTCCTGTCATCAACGCTCTCCTCGCAGAAGCGCTGCAACATCCTCCCACGGAGGTACGGACAAACACGCTCAGCCATGACAACGGTGATGAAGAGGGTCGACTGTTGGAATCAAGGCAGACTGGGGGAGGGGGCAGCTGCTCCAGAGTCCAGGGGAGAAGATAGCACAGTCTGTCGGTGTTGGTATCGGTAAGGTTGCCTGGAAGCGTCGTGAGAGAGGTCGATGGGTTTGCGGCAGATGTCTGCAAAGAGTAGCAATAGAGCTGCTCGTTGATAGAAATGATAGTTCAAGAAGAATGGGATACGCTGGTATATGTATGTCGTGCTTTTTGATCAAGCAGAGTTGTCAGAAGCCTTCCAGAAGAGACGAATGGAGCCTGGAAAGCGATCGGTCATGATGATCTTGTGAATACGGCCGCCGTGACAGTCCGCTATATTCCAGAAGACTCCCCCTTTGTTCATGGCCAGCAAGGCTGGCCTTGCCAAACAAAGGCAATTGAATTGTGACTCAAAACGAGCGACCTGGTTCTGCGACAGGCCGAATTGTGGCTCATTGTCCGGACCTCTTTGTTGTCGCCAATATTGGCTGAGAGGTCGGTTCCAAGGCGACGGGGTCACTGTTTTCCTTGAAATGATGTCCCTGCTCACACTGGGATCGCATAGTAGCGGCCTTGGGGGCCGGTTGACAGGCTCCGGGTCTTTGTCTCGACACAACGAGGCCCTTGACGACAGAACGGCGAGAGGCGGCAGCACTCTGGGGGCAATGGCAGTAGATACCGGCCCTTCTCACGCACCTAGTGTGTGAAAGTGCCAGGCTGTGAATGTGGTTGCCGAAGCCAAGCACTCGCAAGGCCGTTCAACGAACATCGATTCCGTGTCATAGGAGAGCATGGGTGAAAGACAGGCCATAGCCATCTATACACAGCATTCAACCAAGGCGAGCCGATCTGGGTTTTGCGAAGAGTATGCAGACGTTCTTGATGAGCTCTATCACCGCGAAAGCATGTCACGACATCGAAACAGGCACATCGTCGTGGAGTCATGGAGATGATGACTCTTTGTTACGACAAACAAAGACAGCGCGACCTAGAAGTCGTCCGTCCGTATTGCCCAAGAGCCTACGAGGCTACAAGGGTCCGGGCCTTATCGACAGCGATGGTTGGGGGGCGAAAGCGATACAGGCAGAAGCGCGATATCGTTGAGGTATGTCGTTGGAGGCGCTCGGTATGGCATGGAGAGGATTTAGAGAGCGGCATGTACTCGTGGAATATAACGCGTATCTCGTAGGCTTGCCAAGCTAGCTCACCGCAGTGAGTCGGCATGTAGAGTCGATGTATAGAGTCGTGTCGATATTGCGCAGGCTCAGAGTGTGGGTATTTCGTCTGCGAGGCCGATCGATCAAAGCGTCCTGAATTATGTAGCGATAGACGTTTGCTCAAGAAGACAGCATCGCCTCTCGAAGACGCTGAGAGGAGGTATCGTGAGGTATTAAGAGCATCGGCAAAATAAACAGCCATGGTGCCGCAGCCAAGTCATTCATGATGTCGCAAAGGCAAGGTTGTCATCATCGTTACTAAGAATCCCGGAAGTTCTGGACGTATCTAGACCGAGGCGGCGTCGGTACGTAGCTTTGTCATTGTGTCAACGGATTTGCAAGAATTGCTGGTTGTTGTACAGCCGTGAGCCTCTGAGTCAGTAAGAGCATAGCTTTGAAAGTGATGATTGAGAGATCATTGCGAGGTCACGCAAGCGCGTTATTTTGATGGTTGTGTGCTTGAGCCACGGTAACGAATCTAGCCAATAAGATGCTGGTTACGTACAACACCGGTTTTGGAACGGACGGGCCATAGCAAGATCAATCACACAACAATAACAACACGGCCTCTACTACGAGTTAGATACCTTTGCAGTCTCTATTTTCAAAGTATGCATCCTCATCTTGACAAAGTGGTTCACAGCAGCCTCTATTCCATCACTACAAATGCATCAACCATCCAACTACACAACCATCAATAGTCCAGCCTTCCATGAAAGTTGAGCGCTCTGAGAAAAAACATCTTGGACTTGGGGATAGCAAGCTCCTGCGGCATAAAGTCGCGTCGTTCCTCATCCTGACACTCTATGAAGATCCTCAACGACTCGTCACTTCTCGCCGCGGCCTCTTCAGCTCTGCATTTGAACCTGTTCCGGGCTCTGGCGTTACCGTTGATGGCGGCGCCAATCTCGCGCAAACGCCATCGTTGATGCATCCGGAAATGATGAAGCGCGTCCAGGGCGTGCCTCTCTGATGCCGGCATCCGATCTGAAGGAATCAAGCTATCGAGGCGCTCGCGAAGTGACACACAATCGAGGAAACGCTCAGCGGGAGGCGCTTGTTGAGAGCCGGATGCTACAGCCGGGAGACATTGGGCCACCTTTGGCGGTCCAGATTCGTTGCTCCGAGGTATTCGCGGCGATTCTTGATGCAAAGTAGCAGGAGTAGCGGGAGTAACAGGAGTAGCAGCTGGAGGACTGGGCAACGTTGCCACTCGACCATTGACCTCTGGATCTAGTGCAACAGGAAGTTCTCGAGGCAGACTTGTGCTGGGCTCGAGGAAGGGCACACGTTGCAAGCCAGTTGCTGGTACTGGATCAGACGTCGTTGAGCCTGGTGGACGAGCCCAACGGGGGGACAGCAGCGGCACTTGTTGCAAGTCCTCAGGGCGGGTGACTGGCGGAGCGGACGACGCAGCTGATGGATCCTCGATTCCTTGGACAGAC